>MU204300.1:1535306-1548000 GCA_017309775.1 Paedocypris sp. Pulau Singkep | reverse complement strand
CCCCCCCTGGTTTTCGGGCACAAAATAAAAACATTATAAATATAATATATTATAAATGTTTCTAGCTAAATTGCATACATTTTCTATTTAAAATACTATTTTATTCTGTATTTAACAACCCTAACTTGTGACATCACTTTAATGTCTTTTTTTTTTTTTAAATAATAAAAAAATAATATATTCAAGTTTTTGAGCCGTTAAAAAAAAACAGGTGCTTATATTCTCGTAAATATGATATATCTATTGTCAGGGTTTTATTGTGAGGTCGTGCAAAGCGCTTTGAGAACTGGACCAAATGAAGTTGATTGGTCCGAAGACAGAACCATTAAGCGGAGGTGAAATGCATTTCATGAAAAATAATACATTTTGAGGGACTGTTCAAGTTCAAGTTTTTTTTTTTATCAGCCCCTAAAAATAAAATTTTTGAAAGTCAAATTTATACAGCGCTTCTCTTAGTTTCCGACCAACGCAAAGTCGCTATGCGGAATTAGGGGGAAAATCGTTTTTAAAGATGGAAAAATGTCCATTGTTTAATCGTGTTAAAAAATTATGAAAAAAAAGATTCAGTTGAAAAACAAATAAATAAAAAATAAACCAAAAACGAGCCAGGCATTGTTTAAAAACAAAACCAAAAAAAAAAGTGGAAGAAAAAAATACAAAAAAACTACAAGTGCTACAGGATTCGTCAAACGTAAGATGAAGAGAAAGTGAGGCAGGAGAATCCCTCTCCTCTCCTCTCCTCTCCTCTTTGTGAGCGTCTGGCACTAATCCTGTCTGCAATTCACGGCCAAGCTGTCGGACAGAGCGGCCGGTGGAGACGCACATCATTGTGTGTTTGGTCATGAGCCGCGTGCAGGGCTGAGTAATTCCTTTGACACCTCCGAGACGAGGCGAGGAAACCCAGACACCGGGGGATTATGGTGGGAATGAAAGCGCATCGGATGAGAAAGCAGAGAGAAAAACTTCCTGTGTGAAGTGTGAACGGATGAGAGGAGATTAAAACCCTCACTGCAAAACAAACGAAGAATCGAAATACGCACACGCAATATAATTAACCATAGAAATACATACGTGTGTGTGTGTGTGTGTGTGTCTATATAAACACATACGTTATATACAGTACTTACATACACTATATGCACTATATAACAAAATCACACGTCTGTTTATTTACATATGCTGTGAATTTTACATGTCAATTACTAAATTATTTACATATACAAACTGTATATGTAAATGTAACAGTGTTGTTCGCTGATGACAATGACCAGACAGCACACACACATACGTATATATCAATATACCGTATACAATTCCTTATTTATAAATGTTAACACATTCGCAAAATACAAATTTCTACATATAAACACACACATTTCCAACAAAAATACTGTGTATAAATATAGATTAATGCATAAACACACACACACACACACACACACACTGTGTCGTCCACTCCTGACGATGGCCAGACAACACACACACAATACGTACGTGTAAATACACACACACACGTACGTATTTATCAATATATACAATTCAACGTATATTTGCAATATAGATATTTCTAAATATAAACACACACACGCTTTCAATAAACAAACTGTATATAAAAATAGATGAATGCACAAACACACACCCCGTGTCGTCCACTCCTGACAATGGCCAGACAACACACACACACACACACACGCACATATTTATCAATATATACAATTCAATGTATATTTGCAATATACATATTTCTAAATATAAACACACACACACACACACACCGTGTCGTCCACTCCTGACGATGACCAGACAACACACACACACGTACGTATTTTTCAATATATACATTTCAACGTATATTTGCAATATAGATATTTAAAATATCTAAATATAAACACACACACGCTTTCAATAAACAAACTGTATATAAAAATAGATGAATGCACAAACACACACCCCGTGTCGTCCACTCCTGACAATGGCCAGACAACACACACACACACACGCACATATTTATCAATATATACAATTCAATGTATATTTGCAATATACATATTTCTAAATATAAACACACACACACACACTGTCATTCACTCCTGACGATGGCCAGACAACACACACACACACACACGTACGTATTTATCATTATATACAATTGAATGTATATTTGCAACATACATATTTCTAAATATATACACACACACACTTTTAATAAACAAACGGCATATAAAAACAGACGAATGCACACACACACACACACACACACGCGCGCGCGCCGTGTCGTCCACTCCTGACGATGACCAGACAAGCAGCTGTGCCCAGATGCTCCACTATCAGCGGCGTATTTTTAAGCGCGCGTCCCTCAGAAGAGAGCGTGTTATCGGGCGGGCGGCGCGTCACGTGGGCAGCGTCCAGCGGAGCTTATCTCGTCAGGAGAAGGAGATGTCTGGCAGCAGTGGTGGGCCACAGCCGGAGCATGAGAGCGCAGGGCGAGCCATTCCGCGGGCTGAGCTTCAGGAGGCCAGACATGACGGAGTGGACGCTGCTCAAGAGGCTGCTGGACGCCGTGCACCAGCACTCCACCATCATCGGCCGCCTGTGGCTGACCGTCATGGTGGTGTTCCGCCTGCTGGTGGTGGCGGTGGCCACGGAGGACGTCTACACGGACGAGCGGGAGATGTTCGTCTGCGACACCCTCCAGCCCGGCTGCCCCAACGTCTGCTACGACGCCTTCTCGCCCATCTCCCAGCCGCGCTTCTGGGTCTTCCAGATCATCAGCGTCTCCACGCCCTCGCTCTGCTTCGTGGTCTACACCTGGCACACGCTGGCCTGGCCCTCGCGCCGGCTCCACGGGCCCTCCGCCTTCTACGCCTGCCACGTCTGCTTCCGCGCGCTGCTGGAGGTGGGCTTCGTGGTGGCCCAGTGGCGGCTCTTCGGCTTCCGCGTGCCCGCGCACTTCGTCTGCACCGCCTGGCCCTGCGCCCAGCGGGTGGACTGCTACGTCTCGCGGCCCACCGAGAAGACCGTCTTCCTGCTGTTCATGTTCGGCGTGGGCGTCTTCTGCGTCCTGCTCAACTTCCTGGAGCTCAACCATCTGGGCTGGAAGGCCATCAGGAGGTCCGTGGGGGCGGAGTCAGCCTTCCCGGACGCCACCTCCTCGCTCCCGACGCTCAACTTGGTGGTGGACCATCAGCCCGACTGGACCTGCGCCGGGAACGACGAGATCTCTGAGGCCGGGAAGGCCAAGAGCAAAGAAGCGAAAGGGCGGAGCAGCGAGGTGTGGATTTAGATGGAGAGACGTGGCGAGGAGAAGTCTCGACCTGCCGGGTCCTGGTGTCCACGTCTGTGTACCGCGCCTCACAAAACGAACCCTGAATTAAGGGACGTGCTGAAACGCATCCGCCGTGTTCCCGTGGTCCAGTCGTCCAAGCGCATTTCGCAGTTTTATGGAACGTGGCGGAGATTCGGACGGAGGTTCTGTGGGCTGCACGGAGACGGAGGCGTGTTTGAACTCGTTGTTTACGGAAAATTATGAGCGTGATGCTTAGGTAAGACGCAAAAGATAGACGAACATGCGTAAATACTTAGTAATCACTCACGTAATATCTCCAACACTTAATCACGTAAAAAAAAAAAAATGACGCTTATTCTGCTTCTAAAAGCCCAACTAGTCCAGTGAAACTTTCAAAGGATGTCATTTCAGAGCTCAGATCTCAAGAGGTTAAAGAAGTTGGTTGAGAAGTTGAGGAAGAAGAAAAAAAATCTCCACCTTTAATGGAGGGATTTTATCGTTTATTTAAGCAACAGATTCATCGGCGACATCTACAAACAGCTTTGCGTGGACCTGAAGCCGGAGAGCAAACAGACTCACAGTGGTTCCTCACGCCAGGAGTCGGGAATACAAGGACGTTGTTCTACTGATCTATCATCTGTGGTTCCGACTCTCTACCACTGAGCCGTGTCTTGTCTTTGGAATTGTTTTCCAATGATTAAATTATTTCTACACTGCAAAAAATGCACCTGAAAAAATAATAATAAAAGTAATAAAAGACTTAAATTCTCTGTCTATGGGATGAGATCCCATTTTCTTGAAACCAGCAAATTAATCTTTCACTCTTAATTCTAGGCTAATTGATCGTGTAAGAAAAAAAACAGGATTTATTGAGTAATTTCAAGATTTTTTGGTTTGTCAGGAATTTATTTTTTCAGTGTAAACGTGGTTTGAGGAGCAAGTTCAAGTTTATTCATATAGCGCTTTTCTTAGTTCAAGACCAACGCAATGGAGGAAAAAATAGTTTTTGAAGAAGAAAAATGTCCATTATTCATCTGTGAAGTTCTGGCGTGAGTCACGGTGAACAGACGCTTGAAATGACAAGAGGTAGGAAAAGCGTTTGAACCAAAGTTTGTGACGGGAATAAAGTTTTTCTACTAATACGCTGTTCAAAAGAAATTTCAATTCCAGTGCAAATAGAGTCAATAAATATTGATCAAGGAAAATGATCTGCCAATGGGGTGAGAACATGTAATTAGGTAAAATAAAGTAAATCAGGTAAGACGACTTAAAACAAGACAAAGAATCTTGTTACACGGTAGATTTGTTTCTGCATTTCAGTTCTTGTTCTCATTGGACAAGATTGGTTTTATTATAAAAAAAAGTAGTTAGTTTCTTAAATTGGGAAAAATTGTGTTCTTAAAATAAGAACATTTCACTTGACATTTCTTGTTTCAGAAAGTTCTGTTAAAACAATGTCTACTTGGAAAATATGTCTCAATTTAGTGTAAAATATCGTCAAAATGTGCATTTTGTTCTAGGCAAGATAATTCAAGTCCTTTTTTCTTGAAAGAAGCAAAGTAATTTTTTACTCTGTATTTTACTCTTATTTATTTTTCACTCTTAATTCGTTAATTTATCTTGTCAGAAAAAAAACAAGATTTATTGTCTAATTTCATGATTTTGTGGCTTGTCAAGAGTTTATTTTTTGTAGAGTACTCGACCGGTTTGCTCTCCCGCTGCTTTATTCTACCAGAAAATATTGAAAAAAAAAAAAAAAAAAAAAAACACAAATTAAAAGTCAGCAAAAGTAGGAATGACTTAACGGTGACGGCGTGTCCTGCACTCGAAATACTCATAAAAATAGCAAGAGCGACACCGGACATGGCTTGAAATATCACAATAACCAGCAGTTCTGATATAAAGACACGTCAGAGTCACCACAACAATACAAAAAACCTGCATCGTGACAAAACGGCGGCTGAGGAAAGGCCAGTATCGAAAGTCCAAGACGCGACGCGTTCCTGAAGACACATACACACACACACACACACACACACACACACACACACACACACGGTGTGTTTCTCAGTGAGGCAGAAAAAACCAAGTCCAGCCGTAAAAAGTGCAACGTTGAAAAAGAAGCTACTACAGGTAAAAGCAGCGAGCGAGAGACTCCGGAGCTTCAGTGATGCTCACCAGCGTCTGTAAACACATTCATCAGTCACGGCTCAGAAAGAACAACACTGATGGAGAAAACCCTTGTTCACCAGCAAAACCACACCAGTCTCTCTCTCTAGAAATATCATTGTGCCTGTCTGAAAATGTATAGGTCTGTTTCTGTCCATCTATATTTACGTCTGTCTGTCTATTTATAGGTCTGTCTCTCTCCATCAATATATTTGTCTGTCAACTAATATGTCTGTCTGTCTCGCTCTCTATATTTATGTCTGTCTTTCTGTCTATATTTTTTTCTGTCTATATTTGCCTGTCTGTCTCTCCATTTAAGTTTTTGTCTGTCGATTTATATGTCCGTCTGTCACGCTGTCTATATATTTGACTGTCTGTCTATTCATAGGTCTCTCTCCGTCTATATTTTAGTCTGTCTATCTCTCTCTCTATCTATACATATATTTGTCTCTCTGTCTACATTTTTGTCTGTCTATTTATACATATGTGAGTTTGTCAATACGTTTATGTCTGTCTGTCTCTCTACAGACATTTCCGACTGTCCATTTTCAATATCTGTTTGTCATTCTGTCCTTTCAAATGTCAAAATATCCATTTATATTTATGTCAGTTTATCTATCTATCTGTCTATTTTTGCCTGTTAATCTGTTTGTGCATCTATTTGCCTTGTCTCTTTATCTACCGGTCTATCTTTATAAAATATAGAAGTCTGTCCATCCATTCATCTATCCATCCGTCCATCCATCTGTCCGTCTATGAATCTATCATCACAAACTCTAAAACGCTTGCACAGGCCTGTATAACTGCCTGTCTATCTGCGTGTCATCTATCCCTCAGATAAATTAAACGTGTGTTTATATACGGTCTACGTACATAATTCAACCGTTTGCAAGTCTTGTTTGAAACATTACCGTGAATGCGAACAGCGACTTGCATTACAGCACAAACAAACCTTTTCTTCTCATTCACATTTGGAACTTGCCGCTAAAAATGTACAAACGTCACGTCGTGCTGGTGTACACTACCGCTCAAAGGTTTGGGGTCACTTGAAATGTCCTTATTTTTTAAAGAAAAGCACTGTTTTTCTCAATGAAAATAACTTTAAACCAGAAACACACTCTATACATTGCTAATGTGGTAAATAACTATTTCAACTGTAAATATCTGGTTTTTGGTCCAATATCTACACAAGTGTGACGAGGAACATTTCCAGTAACTGTCACTCCAGTGTTTTAATGGCACAATGTGTTTGCTAATGGTGTCAGAAGGATAATGGATGATTGTAAAAGCCTCGTTTGATAATGTCAGCGCTGCTGGAAACTGTTTAGCTGGTTAAAGAAGCTTTAAAACTGACATTTTCAGCAGCTTGAGACTCTGGAGCTTCACATTTGTGGGTCAATCAGACGCTCAAAATGGCCAGAAACAGAGAACGCTCATGAAGCTCGACAGTCTGTCCCTGTTCTTAGAAACGAAGGCTATTCCAGGCCAAGAAATGGCCGAGAAACTGGAAGGTGACCCCAAACCTTTAAACGGCAGTACACGGATTCAAGGCGTGAAATAAGAGCAAACATCTTTGGAGGTTTGCTGGGAAACAAGGCCTTCACAGAGAAGAGTGTTTGAGTGATGAAGATAAATACTGGTCCGAGCTTCCGGAGTCTGTGTGAGCGGAAAGGCGGACCCACAGCGAGGAGGCGGAGCTTCACTGCGGCAGCGGCACCAGCACCTCCACGTAGTTGATGGGGAAGAAGCCCGACTCGCCGTGAATCATCCCTTCGTACCAGTTAGAGTCGATCTGATTGGTCAGGATGATGACGTCGCCCTCCTTGAAGCCCAGCTCGCCCTGGTTCTCCGGCTCAAAGTCGTAGAGCGAGCGGCAGCACGGCTGGTCCAGGTGCGACTCCATCACTGCACGAGACACCGACAAATCAAATCTAATCTAAAACACGTTTAAAAACCACCAGGGCGGAATCATTTCAACTCAACGTCAATGTTCTTGTGGATATTCTGGATATTTTCTTTATTTTAAATATTCAACCCCGAAAATCATGTTGTCAAACAGCAATATAGCAACACATGTTACGTATTGCTTTAAATGTAAATAAATGGAATGTAACAGTAATGCGTGAGCGTCTCTGCAGCACACGTTAAAACACTGATATATTCATCCGTCTGTCTGTCAGTCCATATTTCTATCAGTCTCACTTTAAAAAGTAATAACTGGCGTGCTGAATAACATCAACAACGTTTGACCAAATACAAAAAAAAAAATAAAAAAAACCTACAAGGTAACAAAATAAAAAACTATAGACTTTTGTTTTTTAGCGACAGTTTCTGGAAGATTTCAAAGAGTCTGAGTGCATTTTTAAAACATTGTTTACAGACAGTTACAGTAAAGTTTCCAGTGTAAATCTTGACGGTGTCTTTACTACTCACCTTCTTTACTGTGAACGCGCTCGGGCCACGTGACGCCGCTTATGGAGCTGGAGTGTGTGAACGCATCGACTGAGTACAAGAACGACATCAGACGTCAAACACACACACACACACACAGGCAGACAAATAGAAACACACGCACATACACACACACATACACACACACACACACACACACACACACACACAAAACCATAGCATTCGACTCAGAATCTTACACATACTGTATATAATATTTATTTTTCGAATACGAATGTATTCTTTAATTTATGAATACATATGGTATATATATATGATTTTTTTATGGTAAAAATCAAACATTAGCACCTACTTTTCCCGTTTCCAGTGTGATTGACGTGAACGTCTGTGAAGGACGAAGAGAAACATGAAGCCGTGCAGAACACACATCTGCGTTAATACACATTACACACACCGACAGATGGAAACAGAAAAAACACACATGTTGATAATGTAATACCTGAGAGACGATGTGTGCGTGTGTGTGTGACATGTGATCTTGATGAATGAAGTGTGTGTGTGTTACCTGTGGTCTTGACGGATGAGGTGTGTGTGTGTGTGTGTGTGTGTGTTAGCAGTGGTCTTGACAGATGAGGTGTGTGTGTGTGTGTGTGTGTGTGTTACCTGTGGTCTTGACAGATGAGGTGTGTGTCACTCCGTTGTGCTGTGTGTTTTCACTGGTCTCTGAACTGGACACGACAGGTTTTGGCTTGAACTCTTTTCTGGGGCGACTGTTCGCTGTGGAAATCCTGCGAAAATAAAACCAACACACGTGTGAAACGAGTGTTTTCCTGCATTCTGTATCACTGTGATTTCTGTGTCTCTGTCTCTTTAAGAGCTGAAGCAGCAAATGAATATGAATCAATTGTTGAATCTGTTTTTCTTCAGTGTAAGTTTAAGATAATTTCCCCACAAATCTCGAATATTTTGCATTAATAATTGTGAAACTTAGGCGCACAATAAATTGTTTTTAAATTTAGTTGGGATGACATATTTCAATAAACTATATTTACTCAAATATAACGATTCTGGTCACAACATCCGAACAATATTATTCAGGTTAGGGAAAAAAAGTAATTATTATCCGATTCCCAGACATCAAGTTAAAATAGCAACATCTAAATTGGCAAAATAAAATAAAACTCACGATATATCATCACAAACATGCAAAATAATATTTTAGGGTCTTTGGCTCTGGAACAGATTATTTTAGCATATAAAGCAGGATTAATGATTATTGTTACTGACAGAGAAAGAACAAGCCACAGGTATTAGCAGGTTCCCATTATTATTACTTGTTCTGGAGTTTTCTGTCGAGCTCCTTCAGGATCTCCAGAGACTGCTGATGATAATCCAGCGCCGCCTTGATTAAAGCCGACAGCTGACTCACCTGCTCCACCTAGTGGTGAAAAACGACATTGCAGTGTTCAAAAGGTGAATTTTATCTGCATCTTATTTACAAATTTTACTGATTCTGAATGATTGTCAAAGTCAAAGAAACTTTTTTCTACGTACATGTACGTGACAAAAAATTTTTTATTATGTTTTGATTTTGATTGTTTCTCACATCGTTTTCCAGAAAGTTGAACATGCTCCTCTCCGCGAGATCCCTGGACTCCTCAAACTTCTCCACGGCTTGTCTGACCTCCTCGTCCGGAATCTTGCCCTGGCGCTTCTTCTTGTAGTCGAAGTCTAACCGACGACCCTCCAGCTTCTTCAGATGGTGCTGTCAGAGAGACGATAAAAGACAGAGCTGTCACAAAAATCACAAAATACACCAATTTTATTCATATTAAAGCAAAGAGACACATAATTAGAGACGGAAAATGACATCATAGTAATAAAATCTAAAATATTAAAGGACAATAAAAATACATTTAATATAAATATAATTTCTTCTAATAAAATATACGAGAACCATAATATTCGAGTAATGTTAACCATTTAAAATAATGTATTTTCAGTGCAATATCTAGGCTGAATACTAGAAGTGACCACAAGGGGGCGTAAAACTTGAATCACGTTTAATGCTTCTCTACATTTTATAGAGCAGGGGTCACCCATCTTTTTTGTAACCATTAATAAAAAAAAACAGCCAGTTTGAAAATTTTAATTTTTTCAATATAACGTTGTTTTATTAATGTATTTATTTCATAATTTAATTTACCGTATTTTATTTAGTTATTGCACTTACTACTTCAGTGTGTATTTTTAGCAAGAGTAGCAACACTGATTTCATTATAACCCTGTGATGCAATGACAACAAAAAGCATTCTATTATAAATTCTTAGTTTAATAAATAATGATCACCAACAATAAACAATAAAAACAACAAATATAACAATAACAATAAAACATATTTTTAATAAAAAGCATTCTATTCTAAAAATGTTTGTTTAATAAATAATGATCACCATGTTGTTGATTTATTGTTTACATTGTTACATGATTTTACAGTATTGATAATTACTGTGGGTAAATGTCCTTAATAATAAACACTTAATAATTAATTGATGCATTAATACTTAATAATAAACTGATGATTTGGCGCCACGACGAGCTATTTTAAGAAATTGGTTGATTTTATTGTGCTGATAATTATAGTGACAAATGTCATTATTAATAAACACTTAATAATTAATTGATGCATTAATACTTAATAATAAACTGATGATTTGGCGCCACGACGAGCTATTTTAAGAAAGGCCGAGGGCGACTCATATGGTCCTTGCGGGCGGAACGTTGGTGTTGTTGACCCTGATTTACTCTCCTCAATATCTCGATACGGTTTGTGGAGTCGATGATCATCACAGATATTCACACACCACAATCTCTTTCAGGTCTTTGTCCTGCAGCGTCTGCAACGGGTCGATGAAGTTCTGCTTCACGCTAATGTCCAGAGCATCTTTCACCTCGGCCATCTGCTTCATAGCTTCACCGAGCTCCGTCAGCGCAGAGCCTGAAACCACACGAGGAACACGAGGAACGTGACGTTTGGATGAAAATATGATTTCCTGGTTTGGACATTACATAGTTAAAAGACTTAAAGTAAGAGTGTAGTGAAGAGTTAGTAAAGTGTTTTAAAAATAAAGAAGTAATCTTTCACAATTGTAAAGTGCTGATAAATGTAAAGTCTTGAAATTATGACCAAGCAAAAACGTTAAAAGCAAAAAGATCCTCGTCACAATAAATGAATACTGCATAACCTTGGTTTAAATTCATACATTTACATAATTGTTTTTTATATGGCAAATAATGTACCATATTCCAGGAACATACAGCTTGAGAGCTACACTTACGATAAAAAAAGAGAAAGAATAAGAAATGAAAAGGAGAAAAGAGGAAAGCAGACATGGAAACGAGTGAAAGGAAATTAACGAGACTGAAGGTACGAATAACAGAGGAGAGAAACACAGGAAGGAGGGAGAGAATAAAGTACACGTATAAAGTACACATCTCAGAGAGCGTTTAAAGATGATGTAAAAAAAAAAAGTTGAAAAAAAGAAAGTGTGAGAGCTCGTTAAATGGTTTCAATATTGCCCCTCGTGGCCACACTGACAACCTCCCATAATTTCACTTTTGAAAAGAGTGAATGAAAGATAACGCGAGAGCGAGAGAGACAGACAGACAGACAGACAGAGAGACAGAGAGAGAGAGACAGAGAGACAGA
Organism: Paedocypris sp. Pulau Singkep; assembly: GCA_017309775.1. Lineage (NCBI taxonomy): Eukaryota > Metazoa > Chordata > Actinopteri > Cypriniformes > Paedocypris > Paedocypris sp. Pulau Singkep. Next base: position 1,536,424 of record MU204300.1, on the reverse strand, counting down.
CAGAGACAGACAGACAGACAGACAGACAGAGAGAGACAGACAGACAGTCAGAGAGACAGAAAGACAGACAGACAGACAGACAGACAGACAGACAGACAGAGAGACAGACAGTCAGACAGACAGACAGACAGTCAGACAGACAGAGAGACAGACAGACAGAAAGATAGACAGAGAGAGAGAGAGAGAGAGAGAGACAGAGAGACAGAGAGAGAGACAGACAGACAGAGAGAGAGACAGACAGACAGAGAGAGAGACAGACAGACAGACAGACAGACAGACAGACAGACAGACAGACAGACAGACAGACAGAGAGACAGAGAGAGACAGACAGTCAGACAGACAGACAGAGAGACAGAGAGAGACAGACAGTCAGACAGGCAGACAGACAGACAGAGAGACAGAGAGAGACAGACAGTCAGTCAGACAGACAGAGAGACAGAGAGAGACAGACAGTCAGACAGGCAGACAGACAGACAGACACACAGACAGTCAGACAGACAGACAGACAGACAGACAGACAGACAGTCAGACAGACAGTCAGACAGACAGACAGACAGACAGACAGACAGACAGACGCTGGTGTGTGTGAACTTTACCGAAAGCAGACTCCTCTCCGAGCTCTCGGCCGTAGCGCAGCATACAGTCTCCCAGAAGCCCCTCTGTCTGCGGGTAACCTGTCGCCTTCACCTGACCCCGCATCTTACACACCGTGTTCAGCATTCCCAGTTTGGCTCTGGAGGCTGCGCACACACACACACACACACACAATTACTAACTGACATTTTACTCTTCATGGAAATGCATAATAATTAATGTGCAAGATAGGGAGATATATATATATATATATATATATATATATATATATATATATATATATATATATATATAGAGAGAGAGAGAGAGAGAGAGAGAGAGAGAGAGAGAGAGAGAGAGAGAGAGAGAGAGAGAGATGGATGGATGGATGATGGATGGAGAGTAAGAAAAATTAAAAAGGTTTAGAGAAACAGACCAAGAGAGAGATGGTTGAATAGAGAGAGAGAGAGTGTGTAATAGAGAGATGGATGAATGGATGGAGAAAAAGAAAAATGTTTAAAGAAATAAACAAAGAGAGATGGTTG
>MU204300.1:1510718-1521947 GCA_017309775.1 Paedocypris sp. Pulau Singkep | reverse complement strand
CTGAGCACAGTGTGTGTGTGTGTGTGTGTGTGTATATATGTAAACGTGGTGATTGTTGTGTGGCAGAAGCCGGAGCGGGACGAGTGGGGCAGTGGACTGGAAGCGCTGGAATGTTCCCTGCAGCTGGAGAAGAGCGTCAATCACTCGCTCCTGGAGCTGCACAAGCTCAGCTCGCAGCACAACGACCCCCACGTAAGCCCCGCCCACCGCCCCGCCCTCACGCCTCTGCTCTCTTTCTGTGTTCATTTTGACAAATATTCTTAATTTAGTTTTAGTCCCAATTTAGTCATCTTAAAAACATTTTTTTATTTTAGTCGACTAAATTACACTATAGATTTAGTCAATGAAAATATAAGTGCTATATATTCTAAATGTTCACTAAAGTTGCTGTCTCTAAGAAATCTGAATACGTAGTTAACTATGAACATGTAAAATATATACAAAGATCTTATTTGGAAAAACATGCATCTTTGAAATTTTGAATTTTTCTTTCAATCCAAATACAGGTATTCTCATAAATGAAACTTCGCAACAGGGAAAAATAAAAAACGGTAAAATAAAACGAATAATTGCATCACGTTTATAAGTAACAAATGGTTGCACGGTGAAAAAGAACAGTTTCAAACTCTTCAGGCCTTTCTCCACGAGCTCGGATTATGATTGGACGTCGTCATGAAAGGCATTTTTGTTTAGTATTTATTCGTTGACGAAAGTGTCAATAAATGAAGTTATAGTTTTCGTCCCTGAGCGGGAGGGTTTTTTTTTTTTTTTTTCCCCATTTTGTTTTCGTCAATGTAATGAACACTACTCTCTCTCTTCCAGATGTGCGACTTCATCGAGACTCATTACCTGGACGAGCAGGTGAAGTCCATCAAGCAGCTGGGCGACTGGGTGACTAACCTCCGCCGCATGGGCGCTCCGCAGAACGGCATGGCCGAGTACATGTTCGACAAGCTCACCATCGGCGGCGAGAGCAGCTAGAGCGTCCGTCCCTCGTCTATGTCTGGGAGATTTGCCTGTTTCTAGCTTTGAGCAGCAGAGCGTGTGTCTTCACTTCAGCACGTTCATCTTTTCCTGCATGTGCTTTGTGCTCGTGATCATGTGATCCAAACCAATAAAAACAACCCCTGGGATCTGAACTGTTTGTTGTCTTGAGCTTGACCTGCTTCTCGGACCCCACAAGGTATGACTGACACGTGTGTGTGTGTGTGTGTGTGTGTGTGTGTGTGTGTGTGTGTGTGTGTGTGTGTGTGTGTGTGTGTGTGTTGTGTGAGATTTATTTAAGAGTCTTTAAGAGTCCTGGCCACTTTCCTTAAAGCCTTTACTACAATCAAATTCACATTTTATTTGTCACATACACTTGTTTACTTGGTTATTTCGCAACTCCAGTGAAGTGAAATGCATTTTACATTCGTCCGGTGTATAAACAATGTGGGGGTATAAACTGTACAAAACAATAACATAAGAGATAAACTCCATTAAATACAATAGAGATAAAATATGAAACGTAAAAATACAAGAGAAATATGCAAGATATAATATGAATAAAAATACAATAAGAAAAATACAAAAAAAAGTGAGAAATCATCTCATATTATATATGTATAATAAATTCACATCTATAATAAATTCCAAATAGAATAAAAACAAACATGAAATGAGTCATGTCACCTGCAATGAACTACAGGTGAATTTTTTTCATCTTTGATAATATTAAAATTAAGTGAAAGACATGAAGTTGAATTGGCTATAAAAGACTAACTAAATGACTATATCTGAGAAGAGTTTGTGATCACAAAAGTACAGTAGTATTACATGTAAAAATAAAGTACATATACATATAGTGTGTATATATATAGTACTATATAAATTGTATGCATATACGTAAATATACTATTTAATAATGTATTCATAAATTTCATTGCATTTCAGCTCATGCACTTTGAGAAGACTATGTGAACTTATAAAGCACTGAAGAAAAAAAACGATTTATTTTTTTATTTATTATCTAGAAGGAAATGAAACAAGAAACTGTTCTGTTTCACTTCTCTCTCGGTTTGTAGATGCTATTGATATAATGGACCTTGTGTAACGGAAATATATTTTGAATAAGAGCATCACTGTTTTGAGCATAAAGATCTTTCACTTGTTATAAATCACGTGCTTTCGTTTCTGCACCTGTTGTGGTTTGTACAGTTTCATTCTTGAGTTCCTCAGTTGAAACGTTTACTTTGAAATACACGAAAAATAATTCTGTGATGATAAAGTAACAAAAGAAATGACGTTGTTTTAAAACTAAAGTACAGTATTTCTTAGTTGCACAATTAGCTGTGTGAAAAAGATTGGTTTTGTTGGGGGGGTCTTTTCGTAAGAACGTTGAAATTGTATAATAAATAACACCTGGAAATTAAAGTAAAAAAAAAAAAAGCATTTAATTCCTGTGAGTGTGACTACTAGAAATATTTGTTTAACATCTGGGTACAAACCGAAACATCAAAAACAGCAAGGTTTGTGAAATCGCTGATTTTTCCCAGAAACGGTTGTGTAACGGTCCTTTACTGGAACCAATCACGGGCGGGAAAATCCAACCGAGCGCAATCGCGGTGTATAAAACGTCTCGCGCTCGGTGAAGAAGAAGAAGTCACGAGCTGCTGGACTGAGACGGGACAGGGGAACTTTCTCAATCACGTGAGCATCTTTCTGACTGCAAACCGTACAGTTGTTGCTGTTATTATTAATAAGAATAATACGTATATTCAAGGAATAGATACGTGCAAATTAATTTTATGCATTTTTTAACGTTGAATGTTTTGTCGTTTTTTTCTTTGCCTCTTAGTGCTGCAAACATGAAGCTTGTTCTTGCTGCACTTGTGCTGCTGATGGTGGCCATGATGGCGCATGCGCAATGGTACCAGTACCCAAGACAAGCCGCTAGAGGTGAGCGGTCTGTACATTAACCCTTCTATTCAAATTATGTTCAAGTTGACCCGTTAAAAAATAAAGTTTAAAAATACTCTTTTTTTTTCCACTTCGAAACTTCTGCTTGGCTTATTTGTGTAATTACTATATAGAAAATACAACAATTCAGTTCACATTTTTGTAACACCACGCTACATTTTTATGTTACAAAGTTACAGTTCCGGTCAACTCGACCCGTATAAAAAGTAAAAAAGAAAATACTTTTAAGTTGACCCGATTTCAAAGTTTAAAAATATTTTTAAGCTACTTAAAGGTTTTTGTTTTTCACTTTGAAACTTCTGCTTTGCTTATTTGGTGTAATTATTATATAGAAAATACAACTATCTATCACTTCTCTGTCCCTGAGACCCAGAAGTGAAACAAGTGCTAGAAAATATGGGGGGGGGGGGTTATTGTTTTTATTGGGGCTGTTGCAAAATGTAAATTTCTCTTTGTTGAGACAAATAAAGGTTTTCTTTTTCTTCTTCTTCTATGTGTCTTTTCATCACGCTTCTATTTATTTCTTTTATCTCCATCTATTTATCCGTTTATGTCCAAGCAGTCAAGTCTTCCATCTCTGTTCTCAGGTTCTATGGACATGTGGCGTGCGTACCGGGACATGAGGGAGGCAAACTGGAAGAACTCCGACAAGTATTTCCACGCGCGCGGAAACTACGATGCGGCACGACGGGGTCCGGGAGGCAGGTGGGCAGCCAGGGTCATCAGGTACGTCCAGCAGACCAGCTCCTGACCATCACTGTGAGGCTGACCGCACTGTTGTGACGTCCGCAGCGACGGAAGAGAAGCCGCGCAGAAGCTCATGGGCCACGGAGCCGGGGACTCGGCCGCTGACCAGTTCGCCAACCGCTGGGGACGGAGTGGACGAAACCCCAACGTCTTCAGACCTAAAGGACTCCCCAAGAAATACTGAACACCGGACCATCTGTACTGAAGTTGTGGGACTGAACACCTCTTTGTTTTTGGATTCTCACCTATATGACAAAGCTTATATATATATATATATATATATAAAAAAAAAAAAAAAATAAGAGCGTAAATCAAGTGATGTCAGTGGTCTGTGAAATTATTATCACCATAGCAACAAACTTCACGCTGCTGAGAAAATCACTGTAATGCGTATTAAACGTTTTCATATGATTTGTTGAGTCTAGCGTCTCAATTGTGTTACTGATATTGGCAAGTTGTTAATCCAGCATGTCAAAAGGGTTTGTTTTTTATCTTTCATTTTGCCATCAAACTATTTTGGCATCATAAATGCAGCATTTTCCCTCCCATCATAAATCACACGGTAACTTTAAATGTTTGTGTCTGGATTTCAAAAAAACAAAAAAAGCCTGCAAAACTCTTTGTTCAATTTTATTTTGGTCCCGTGAAGACGGATTAGTCAAAGAGTCCGAAGCCCATGTCGTCATCGGATTCCTCAGACTCCTCTTTCTTCTCTTCTTTCTTTTCCTCTGCAGCTGTAGTACAACACAAGAAAAATTTACCTTTTTACGAGAATTTACATAATTAGGATTTTTTTCCACATAAAACCTCCATTTTTTTTCTATATTCAGAAGTTTTTTTTCTATATTTTTAACGAGTCTGACAATCAGATCTAGACGTCACAATATAACTGCTTGTTTTACTTATAATGGCACTACAGTATATCTTAGTCAAGTACAATGTTCACTCACACAAGATGAGAGCGTATATTAACTTATTGTAAAGTTTCCTTGGATGACTTTTAGAGGCCTACAGTAAATCAACAGTGCTGGACAGGGAGACGAGTCTGACCTTTAGGGGCCGCGGCGGATCCACCAGCAGATGGCGCAGCAGAGCTGGAAACAGCCACGGCTCCACCAGACGGAACACTGGCCAGTTTACTGAAACCTGACACACACACACAAACACAGTCAGTTAACAGTTGTGTAGTTAGGCAAAGCCATTAAAAATTATTTCATCCGTTACCCAAACTATTAATTGGAGGCAAAATCTAACAGTTGAGAAATTCTCTGGCTGTCTATTGCTGCACGAGTGCACGATATGAGCTCTGGAAAAAGAAAACGGGCAAGCCATATTCACAGACTTCTTTATACACACATTCAACTGTTAGAACACCACATCTGCAAATAGTCAATATCAAGAGATAGTTCTCATTTTAAGATTAAGATTTAAGATGGAGCTTTTTTTTAAGGCTTTTTAGTGCCTTCTGCACAATTTTTTGCTTTCAAATTCACTATACTTTATTAAGGACTGGCATTCTGAACTTGTGAATAAATTTCAAATTACATCTACAACCTCTTCAAAAAAATGAAAATCACTGAAAACTGAGCTCTTTCAACAGCACTTTAACACGGATTAACAAAAACAATGTCTTGTGTTCAGACTGTCATGCTGTTCTGTCTAGTAAGTTTCTTTATATTCTTTACACAAAAAAATGTCTCCTTAGTGGGATAAATAAAGTCATTCATATAGCTTGTGTATAAATAGGGTCATCTACTGTAGCCTATTTTAGACAAATTGCTTCACTTGCTCCTCTTTTTATAAGTCGCTTTGGATAAAATCATCTGCCAAATGACTGTAAAGTAAAGTAAAAGTCTGGAAGTCAAACAATCAAAGCCTGAAAGCCCAGTGTTGGTTCTAGAAGCTTGTCCACCATCCCTCGACCGAAGCAAGATAATAATAATAATAATAATAATAGAACCTTTATTAGATCATCTCACCTTGGGAAATAACGTCCTCTACATTCTTGCCACTGAGCTCAGAGACGACCTACAACACAAATGCAGACGTTGAGGAGCGGATCCAGCAGACTGAGCGAGGAGCGTGATGGGAGACTGGCCTTGTCCATGCGGGAGCCATCTGCCTCGATGCCCACGCTGTCCAGGATCTTCTTGATGTCGCCCGTGCTGGGACTGTCCTTGCCACCCAGAGCGGCGAGCAGGTAAGCGGCGACGTAACGCATCCTGCAACACAGAAAACACGGCGATAAAGGGCGTCTGGAACGTTCTGGCAGCATCGCAAATGTTGTGGGTTAAATTCCCCAAGAAAAAACATGTTTAAGTCTGCGTTACAGCGATTGATTGATTATATTTATTGCCAATTAAGCTGCAGAGGCTATATACACTGCACGGCATATACACAATTTTAACATGTATTTATGTACAAGAGAGAACATGCTATTAGATTATAACAAGATGGATTTAGAAAAACTGTTCCTGAATTATATACAGTCCATAAAAATAATTAAATATGCTTAATATATAATTTTGATAATTTTTTTAAATAATTGATGGTATGTTATGGTGAATGAAGTTTAGTAATAAACACGTGTCCGTTAGTGTGTGTCTGAAATGAAGTGTTTTCGGTGTGTTGGAGAGAGAACCTAATTATTAATATTGATTAATGACAATTGTGTATTTTTATTTTCTGTAGCAACAAAGCTACCGTTTCCATTAATGGAAATAAAAGAGTTTATCTATTTATAAAATCACATAGATTTTTTTTTTTGTTTTATCTGCACAATAACATACACGGATTGGGCAGGTAAAACAAAAAACGTGACAGCACAACGTATTATTAAAATGTGGGTATTGCACATTACATAAATTAATTAATACGCATGAAATTGTGTCGTCATTTCACAATAAAAAACAGGATTCGTCAAACAACAAAGCCACATGCACAGACGCACACACGCGTTATTAATAGCTGCGCGGTTTAAATTTGACAGGTATTAGTTGAATAAAACACCGTGTTTTGACAGTCAGAAAACGATGCAAAAGTAAGCGTTTTGAATTTAAACCCGTAAGCGTGAGCCACATGGCGGCGTTAGCATTAGCAGCCCGTGTTTAAGCACAAAACCCCGTCGTTGTGTGAACTTTGCCGACGTGTTGACGCATTTCTCACGTTTTAATACGTATGTTTGTATTAACGGATGGTTTGAAGTGCGTGTGTTTGATGAGGAAATGCCTTTATTCACTCACTTTATGGGGAGAAGAAGTCTCGCGTGTTCACTAGCGGGCTCGAGCAGGCGGAAAGGAAGCGGAAAGGCGGAGAAAATCGAAAAAGCGTCACGGTCGGTGACGTCACTGACACGGCACGATCGTATAGGCGGAAGCGCGCGTCAATCACGCGGCTCTGGCGGCGTCGCGTCGCGTCTCTCGGCTCGGCAGATGTCGTTGTTGCTTGATATGAAATAGTATTTTATTATATAGTTAAAGAAAGTTACGCCTTCTACACGAGCCTGAGTACAAAAAAAATTGAATTGAAGAAAAACGAATTGTTTTTTTTTCGCTGATTCTCGTCGTATCATTTTAAGACGTTTCTTGACAGAAACTAAAAGAAATCTGACGGATATACTGTCTCTAATAAATTCTAATAAAAATATAAATAAAACAATTCTAATAAAAAATATTCTTCCGCAAAAAAAACCTGCAAACATTTGGAGAGCTTTTTGGTGTTACATACGCTTAGTCAAAAAGAAGCGTTTGTTTTTTAGAATTTCTATATTTTTCAATCGAATACAATCGACGTTCGGATAGTATATCACTATAAATTCGAGATTCAGGAACAGTAAATCTGTTTAAGTCTAGATGTATATTTTCTGAAGATGTATATTTGCATATTTGTCTAGATGTATATTTTCAATAAAGCAATACCGCTAATAAATAACATGTCTATCACTTTTTAACATGTCAAAATTATTTTACAGTAATTATTACTCTTATTAATAATTATTACTCTTTATTACAGCTTGCTTCTCTTTTCTCTGTTGTGAAAGATCTACATCGCTGCCCAACATCTCGCTGGTAAGATGGCATCTTCTAGAAACATCGCATGAGTTTATCTTCACTGCTGGCTCTTCTGGCATCATGGATCTGGATCTTCAGGTGTGTGCTGCCTCCTCTGGACCACTGGGGAGATCTAGTGATGCTGCTTCTTGGTGAGAGTGATGGAGCCGCCTCACTCGCCCCTCAGGAGAGAGAGAGAGAGAGAGAGAGAGAGAGACACTGATCCGGAACCGTCCTCACAAAGACTGTAATGTTAGTATGCCAGGGGAGACTGGCACCAGTGAGTCGGTCCTGCCTAGGTTTATTACATCTCCCTCCATCCGAGACGGAGATGCTCACAGGTCGTTTAAAACAGAGGAACAATGAACATAACTCAGCCATCTTTTTCCATTTTTTTAACCCACACAGCTGCTTTGGGACCTTGAAATAGATGTGTGTGAGTGTGTGAGATCAAATACCAAAAATGAGAAAAAATGTAGAACACTGTTGAGGTTCTGCTCTCAGCTCCTCGTTTTTAGAACTCACACAGCTGCGTTTGGGCCTTGAAATAGGTGTGTGTGAGTGTGTGAGATCAAATACCAGAAAAGAGAAGAAATGTAGAACCCTATTGAGGTTCTTCTCTGGTCTTCTGGTCCGTTCAGCCGCTCTTCACACGTACAGTAGCTGCCTGTTCCTCCATCTGATCTCCGGCTGGTCTCGGGTTCCGGAACATGATCTCTCAATGGGACGTATTGTGTGGCCCGCTGGAGGATCCAGGTGAGGCTGGGGGCGTCTCCGTCACTCAGCAGGCTTGTCCCGCTCAACATCTACGCCCCGTTTCCTGAAGACGTTCGGACGGACGCTGCTTTTCCAGCTCTGGAGGTCTCAGCAGGCTCCAGTAAGTGAAGACCACTTGGTTTGGCGAGTTCATACAGACATTCAGTGAGAAAAAAGTAGGGATTCAAATTGTAAAATTCGTACCTTTGCAACGTATATTTTGGATTATTGTGTGTTATAAATTATATCGACATGTTTTAAGTTCAAATGGCTGGTTTTATTGGTTTCCAGATGTTTTTATTGGTTTTCATGCCGGTTTATAATTTGTAGATGACTGAGATTGAGATTTTTTTTTTTTTACAGAATGCTCACCACACTCTTTACTTGAATTAAATCTTGATAGAAATTTAAACCTAATCTATAGCTTTAATGTTATCATATTTTAATGTGAATTAAGATGTGAACTATAACTTAGTGTGAACTATTACTTCATGTGAATTAACCCTCCTTTTCTGTTCGTTTCAGAGGAACAACAATAATATTCAACGGTCAATTTGACCCGGGGCCTTTTATTATGCATATAAGAGTCAGAAACCAAAACGTTCCCCCAAAAAGTGTGTGTGTGTGTGTGTGTGTGTGTTTGTGAGACAGCGGTGTATTATGTCTCATTGTTGCAAAGAAACTAATAGTATTGGATCTTTTTGACTCTTTTTAGCGTCTATTTTGTCTGAAGAGTCAATTTGACCTGAACATTATCTTCGTAACAAAAACATGTAGCGGGCGTTACAAATATGTCAACTGAATTAGTACATTTTTTATATGATAATTACACCAAAAGAGACAACAGGAGACGTTTCAAAGTGAAAAAAATACTTTTAAGTACTTATAAAATATTTTTAAACTTTAAAAACGAGTCCATTTGAGCTGAACATAATAGGAGGGTTAAGATGTTTTATTATAATAACTAGTTCAAGTTCTGAGCATTTTTAGATATTACATGTTTCACAAAAAGATATTTTCCATGAACCTGCATATTCTAATGACGATATATGCAAATGATCATACAATAGCTTTAATGTATATGAAACACACACATATTTGTATGTATACTGGTGACTTTATATTTAATAAGAAGTTAATATTTACACCTATAACATCAAGCAGCTGTAATACGGAACACGGTGAGTCCCTCCATGTTTTTGATGCTGGTTCTTTGTGTGGCGGTGTGTTTCCTGTAATGGATGCTGGTACAGGACGGACCGGACGCAGCAGCTTTGATGGAGTGTGATGCTGATGTCACACTCGGCCTTTGATCTTTATTCGCCTGCTCCGCCACTGAAGTTGGGAATTTGCTGCACAAGGTTTTGAAGTTTCAAAAAAAAAAACAATGTGATGTTTGTAGTTTAGTGAGCAGTTGCCATGGTTACTCACTCTTCACCCTGGAGCGTTTTAGTCGTGATGTGCGGAGCCTTTTCGTGTGTAAACTAGAACAATCCTGCACTCAAACTTTTTGTTTTTTCTTCGTTCTTTCGGTCTTCTCAACTAAAGCGGTAAGAAAGATTGTGTGACAAGACTTAACTTGAGAATAATGCTGATAGTGAATCAAAAATGTGAAATCAGTGTGTGTGTGTGTGTGTGTGTGTGTGTGTGTGTGTGTGTGTGTGTGTGTGTGTTTGTGTTAGCCACACTTTTGGCCCTCCTATTATGGTTGTGTCAAAAGATTTTCAAAGTTTTACAAATATTTAAAGAATAGTTAAAAAACATTTTCACTTTGAAACTTCTCCTGCTTGTCTTATTTGGTGTAACCATCATATAAATGATTCAATGATTCAAACATATTCAGTTCACATACATGTAACACCACGCCACGTTTATATTTCAAAGATACAGTGTGTGTGTGTGTGTGTGTGTGTGTGTGTGTGTGTGTGAGACAGTGGTGTATTATGTCTCAATGTTGCAAAGAAACAAATAGTATTTGATCTTTCTGACTCTTTTTAGCTTCTATTTTGTCTGAAGGGTCAAATTGACCCAAACATTATTTTTGTATAAAAAAAAAACAAGACGAGGAGAAGTGTCAAAGTGAAAAAAATAAAACAATAAAAAATAAAAAAATATTTAGATTTTGCCTCGAACATAACAGAAGGGTCAAAACACTGACACACGCGCACACACACAAACATACGCGTGTGTGTCCATGCACATACAACAAACACACAAGATTTTTGTCCACATATGCATTAAAAGACTCGACACAATACGATAGTGAAGTTAATTCTCTCTTTATTTCTGGTGTTGACACTCAGGCTTCACTGTTCCACATCGACACTAGAACTTTCCTCCTGGAAAAAGACACAAAAAACCAATCAATGTCTGACAACCAGATCAGGTAGGAATTATTCAACAAATGCGTCATTTCTGTTAAACATTTGTCTGCACGTGTGACTTTGTGAAGTAAGTGTAACGGTGAAATGAATAACGGGCCGCTGGTTTCAGCCTCGCGGCTAAACTGATTAATGGGGGCGTGGCCGGACTGACGGGCGTCACCTGCGTCTTTCCCATCGACCTGGCCAAAACACGACTGCAGAACCAGCGCGGCACCACTCAGCTCTACAGCGGCATGTGTGTGTGTGTGTGCGTGTGCGTGTGTGTGTGTGTGTGTGTGTGTGTGAGTGAGAGTGTGTGTGTACTGTGTACTATATGATTGAGCGTTGAGAAGTTT
>MU204300.1:1488384-1510618 GCA_017309775.1 Paedocypris sp. Pulau Singkep | reverse complement strand
GAGAGAGAGAGAGAGAGAGAGAGAGAGAGAGAGAGAGTAGGTGTATATGTATATGTGTGTGTATGATTGAGCGTTGAGGAGTTTAGGTGTATGTGTGTGTGTAGGTGTGTTTAGGTGTGTATGTGTGTATGATTGAGCCTTGAGGAGTTTAGGTGTGTGTGTGTGTGTAGGTGTGTGTATGATTTGAGCATTGAGGAGTTTAGGTGTGTGTGTGTGTGTGTGTGAACCCAACATAAACACCACAGTAGTGTGACCGTTTGTTCTGCCGCAGGTGCGACTGTCTGCACAAAACCATACGGTCCGAAGGATTCTGCGGGATATACAGAGGTGCTTCATCACACACACACACACACACACACACACACACACACACACACCACTCCTTCTCAGTGTGTGAGTATGTGTGTGTACAAATGAGTGTATAGGTTAAATTTGCTTGTTTGTCCATATTTTTTTCACTCAGTGCATGAGTTTGTGTGTGTGTGTGTGTGTGTGTGTGTGTGTTCTACGTCTGACAGTATTCGCTGGTGTTTCTGTTTTTCAGGAGCTGCTGTGAATCTGATGCTCGTGACGCCAGAAAAGGCCATTAAACTGGCGGCCAATGATTTCTTCAGACTGCAGCTCTCCACAGACGGGTGACGCCCACCGCCTTATATAAGACCAGACGCAAAAACACCACACACACACACACACACACACACACACACACACACACACACACACGAGTAAGAAAACGCAAACTGTTGATCTGAATGAAGTAACTTTATATGAACTTTAAAGACTTGTTCAATCACATGTTTGCTTAAGAAATTCAAACGACATACTATATTATTGTTGTATACCATACTATGCATATTATGCGAATGAAAAATATGTATACCATGCATACTATACGAATGAAAAATGTTTTATATTCTAATATTTTAACATTAATATAATGTAACCATATTATTGTTAAAAGTTGTTATTATGCAACAACAAAAAACATTACGTACTTTTATTATTTCGATTTATTTAATTTAAAATGAATTTTTGACTCGTTCGATTTCAAAAATTAAAATTATTCATCTCACACTGTCCACATGTTATGCATTTTTATTTCAAAATCACAATTATAACATTCTACTAAAAACGTGATGTATTATTATTACAAGCACCGGTACAAATGATTAATTATTATTACTCGTTTTAAAATTAAACGTATACATTTTGTCCAACCAAAGTACCTTTTGATGACAACTTAGTTCAATAATCTGTGACGTACACATTCCTGAATAATGTTTTTTTTAATTAATCGCTTTAAGACACTTTAAAGCAAATCCACGGAGACGTCATCAGCAGATCTGGAACAGCTTATCTGACAAAGCCGTGAATTAAAGCGGCATCAGACCGTAACTCCGAGCACCTCGAGTACTGTGAGTTTACTCCGAGCGTCTGTGCGGTGACTAATAGCTCCGCTCCTCTATTATTAAATATTACAGCCCAGCAGAGCCCAGGGAAGCCATGCATTATTGAAATAAACCTGTTTGGGTGTGTGATGTCATCGCATGGTGAGGGTCAGAGCGCAGACCTTGAAAACAGCGCTTTCATCATCAAAAAATTATGTGACCCCCTCCATCCCCCCCTCTCTCCCTCTCTCCTTCGTTTTCACTCGCTGTTTCTCTCTTACTTTTACTTGTTCCTTCTCTCCCTCCCTTGATCTCCCTCTCTGTCTCTCTCTCTATCTCTCTCACTCTGTCTCTCTCTCTCTCTCCCTCTCTCTTTCTCTCTCTCTCTCTCTCTCTCTCCCCCTCTCCCTCTCTCTCTCTCTTTCTCTCCCTCTCTGTCTCTCCCTCTCTCTTTCTCTCTCTCCCTCTCTCTCTACCCCCCCCCCCTCTCATCTTGTGTCTCACTCTCTCCTCCATCTGTTTCTCACTTGTTCACTCCATCTTTCTCTCCCTCTTTTTCACTTGCTCTGTCTGTCTCTCATCCAGACAGCGGCTGACACTGGTGAGAGAAATGCTGGCTGGATGTGGGGCAGGAACTTGTCAAGTTAGTGACTTTCTCTCTCATTCTCTGTCACACACACACACACACACGCACGCACACACACACACACACACACACACACACACACACACACAGTGGAAAAAAGCAGTTTTTAATATTTAGTTCAAATGTCAACATTGTGAACACTTAAATAAAACATTAATAAGTTAACATATCAATAACATAAATAAATATTGTTTATTCTGAATGTCAAATCACACTATATAAGATAGCTTAACCATTACAGCACCCCGGAACTGGAACTTGCATTTATATGACATAATTGGGAGAATATTTAGAAGCATTTAAACATATAAATGTGTGTATTAAACTAACCCCCTTAAAATATATTTACATATAAAATGTATTCTGCTTTTACTATTCGGCTGAAGATATTGAACTATAGTTATTGTTGATATATTTCAGTCTTTCTGTCTTCTTTGGGCGTCATATGAAATGTTAACAATATGTGCATGTATATGTTGCACATTGAAACGTGTCATAACATAATGAAAGTGTTTGTTTGTGCTTTGACAGGTGATAGTAACTACTCCTATGGAGATGCTTAAGATCCAGTTGCAGGATGCAGGACGAATAGGTGAATATAACTGACATTACTACTATTGACTACTATTACAGCAGGTACATTTATTGACACTTCTTACTAAACTGCTATTACTATTAACACTAAGTTTGCCACCCGTCCCTTGAAATATGGAATTGTCCCACATTTGAGATTGAAATTGGGCGTTTTGAATCGATACAGGTTCGGTTTTGTCCGACAGTATTTTTGTATCGTTTTTTTAAAAGCTGCGTTTCATGCAAATGATCCATTAAACGTAAGTCAAATAAAATGGTAAATTGCAACTCTCTATATTTTTAAATTAGAAGAAGGCTAAATAATAACTTTACAAGCTAGTCTATGAATGAGTATACTGCAAAAAATGACAAATATTTTAGCCAGCCTATTAAAATACCATTATTAGTATTAGAGAAGTCTGTTGAGTCGTAATAGAGGAACACTGACTGCATTTCATTTCAATTAGAGAAATAATTTTTAATGTCTCATATTTTAAATTTTAACGCTCCTGTAGCCCCGCCCCATAGGCGATGCAGTATACGTCCCTTATTTTTCGGTATTAAAGGTGGTGACCTTACATAACACGCACCACAATTCCTGACCCATCGATGATGATCTGTAATATTAAATTAATTTGGTTTGAATTTGGAGTGCAGTACATTTTCCATACTTTGCGGACGACGACATTGTAGTGAAAATGTGCAATACCGTTATATATGTTTCATACATTTCATGTCATTTCTTTTTTCTTTTATTTATATATTTATGTTAATATATGCAAAATAGAGCGGGAAAAGGTGGAGTCAGACCAAGCTAAATTCCCTGCTGTTACTTGCAACTTGGCCAATAAAGTTGATTCTGATTCTGAAAAGAATTATAACTGAATTGAAATCTGAGGTGATTTGCTCACACCGCTCATCCCATCGCAGAGGCTCAGAGGAAGCTGATTGGCCAGTCAAACGGAAGGGGCGTGTCCGGTGGGCGGGCCGTGGAGGTGAAGCCTCCGTCTGCGCTGCGTCTCTCCAGAGAGTTGCTGAAGCAGAAAGGCATCGCCGGGCTTTATAAAGGACTGACGGCCACTCTGTTACGGTGAGAGAAACTAAAGTCCTTCTATTCATCATCTACATCTACTATTAATAATATGAGTACTTGTAGGGCGCTTTTCTCTCTATCTCTCAGCAGATGCCATCCTCCCTTACTCTTGCCTCTCTGGATACTTACTAGACGTACGTTCAAGTTCAAATTCAAAATTCAAATTTTATTTGTCACATACAAATTATGCGTAGTACAACACGTAGTGAAATGTGTTTTTTGGCCGTTCCAGCATTAAACGTAGAGATGGGGGAGATACAACTAAATGTTCAAGGGGGGAAATACAATAAAAAGATAAAGAAATACGATAAAACAGGGTATAAAGATAAAATATGCTATTCAAAATGTGCAAAGTAAATACCAAAAAGGTTAAATACAATAAAAACAAAATATGAGGATAAAATACGAAATATGAATGAAAATATAAAATTTCCGAGATAAAAAAGTACGACTGAATAACGCCGAAGTGAGTCGAAGACCAATGTACAAAAGTGACTTGGTTTAAAGTGGTGACTAAAAAGTGACTCTGTGATCCAGCAAGTGTTGTAAAAGTGACCGGTTAAGGTCAAAGTGTCCAGTATCCAGGTAAAGTGAACAGTGCAGTGGTGAAACTGTTGGAAAAGTGTTGAAACTGTTTGAAAAGTGTTAAAACTGTTGAAAAGTGAACGTTCTTGGCTATCGTGGAACTTCCTTAAACTAAACGACGACAAAACAGAATTGCTACTCGTCTGTAATAAATCCTCACTTTCCAAACCAGCCAGTTCTGTCGTCGAAAAGAGTAACTATCGACACTTCTTCCATATCACCGTCCTTTCAGGTGAAGAGTCTCGACATCACACTCTCTTTCAAACTACATCTCGCCTTCAGCTTACGTTCATCTCCGTAGCATAAACCGCCTGCGTTCCTCTCTTACATCTCTTTCAGCTTCCATACTGGTTCATAGTCTCGTCACTTCTCGCCTGCACTATTGTATTTCTCTCCTAACTGGTCTGCACAAAAAAATCCACCCATAAACTTCAAATCTTAGCTCAAAACTCATCTTTTCCACAATGCTGTTTCTGTCAAGTTTCCTTTTTGATTTTTGACTCTTTAACTTTGAGTATTGTCTTTGCACTATGTGAGCTGAAAGGCGACCATAAATAAAATGTATTATTATTATTATTATTATTATTATTATTATTAATATTATTATTATTAAAGTGCCTCTCTTCCGCAGGGACGTTCCCTTCTCGATCATCTACTTCCCACTTTTTGCCAACCTGTGCAGGCTGGGCAGGAAGAACCCGGACGGCTCGCCTCCGTTTCACATCTGCTTCCTGTCCGGATGCCTGGCCGGCTGCACGGCTGCGGTGGCCGTTAACCCCGTGGATGGTGCGCAGGCCTGAACCCTAATTATTCATTAACTAATTGTGAAACAAAACCAACTTCCTCAAACACAAACATGAGAATTTCAATCGTTACTGTCATGCAAGAATCGTCAAAATTGCTCAAAAACTAAAATTGATTTAATCCTATAAAAACTGGAATTTTTTTTATTTTAAATGGTTTTGCATAAGGTTGGTGTAATTCACGACACAAATACGATATAGACTTTAACATCATAAAATTTGATATTTGCAGTACTGCTCAATATTTATTGCAATATTTACTAAGTACACATATTTATCAAGTAAAAACGCACACACATAAATGTAATATAATATTATATAAAGTATACAATATTATAGAAAGTCAATATGTATATGCAAATATAATATATATATATGCAAATATAATGTTTCCAAATAAATGAATACTGTGAAATATGTTAAAATATTTACATGTCAAACATTTTTGAATTGATTATTTAATGATTTAAATAATCTCTCACACACACAAATTACCATTATTTGTACCTTTATACTAATTTACGTGCTTAACTTTTTATTTGTGCTGCACTTAACATTGCTGCACATTATATTGATATAATTGACTATTTTTTGTCATTTTATCCATTTGTTTACCTTTTTACACATACAATCCAGACTAGATGAAACATTATTGTAATTAACATTATTAGATTAGATTCAACTTGAGTTATGTATTACTTAAGTACATATACAAAGACGGTGAAATTTAGTTAGCATCTAACCAGAAATGAGGTATATTTACAGATATGACACAAAATAAAAAAACTATGAAATAAATCATCTACACACAAAATAAGAGTATTATAGCCATTCCCGTACATGAAAGTCTCAGTATTGACCGAGTGTTGTACCCTGTAGTGATTAAGACCAGACTTCAGTCTTGGGCGTGTGGAAGCTCTGAGAACACCTACAGTGGAGTGACAGACTGCGTGAGGTACACGACACCAGCTTCACACCGCATCTTCTCACGGGAGCATCTTCCTCACAGGAAGACCCTGCGTCAGGAAGGGCCGGGGGCGTTCCTCAAGGGCTCGGGATGCCGGGCGCTTGTCATCGCCCCTCTGTTCGGCATCGCTCAGGTGGTTTACTTCCTAGGGGTCGGGGAGTGTGTTCTGCGCCTCCTGGCTCCTCACACACACTGATGCCCCCCCCCCCCCATATTATTGTTTGGACAAAATCCACAAGACATTAGGATAAGACTTTATTTATCCCACTAGGGAAAATTTTTTATTTTTTACAAAAAAATGTCCCCTAGTGGGATAAATAAAGTCTTATCCTATCCTATTACATTACCAACAAAACAAACAAGAATCGCAAGAATACGACTCTCTCTTTTTAACTTTTCATTTCCATTTGTTTATTTATTATTTTTTCTCTAATGAAAAGAATGCCTTTATTGTCATTGCGTCACATGGTTACAATGAAATTAAAAAACACTTCTCCTTTTGGTGCAACATAAGGAAAAGAGCACACAGAATAAAAATGTAAGAAAATATATTATGGTATTATAGTCATGATTATGGTACAAAATTATAGTATTTATAGTCACTGATTGTTTTTACAACCTTTTTTACATATTGGAACAGAAGTGCATAATTTAAATTAATCACTAAGTTCATTCCATAATTTTACACAAACAACTCATTTTTACATTTGTACGCACTTTAACATGTTCGAAGAAGTACAACCCTCTTAAATGATATATACTAGTTCATCTTAAAGCTGCTTCTGCTCAACCTGTGGAAATGTCGCGAAGATTAAGACTTTTAGACTTTTTGAGATAAGACTTTTTTTATTAAGTGGAGAAATGTACAATTCTAAATGCTTACACATGCTTATACATTAATACACTATGACTTCCCCCCCCCAAGCTGTACAGTATACGATTATATGAAATCCATGCATGTTTTGTCACTCTGTTACTTGGAGCAAATAAAGAATATATATACGTATTTGGTACCTTATGTGTATACTGAAAAAAATATTCTCAAAACTGACTTAAACTGGTAACAATCTGCTACAAGTGAAGTTAAACGCTATACGTTTCTTATAAAGGAGTATTTATTTTATTGTATCAGTAAATTGTACACAAAGTTTGTAATTTGTGTTTTAAAAGGTGTAAATTGTTCCGGGATTTTTTTTTTATTAAATTATTAAATTATTTCTTTTCAGTTAGTTGATCGATCATCCCAGTCTAGGCTTAAATGTTCAAGTTCGATTTAGTTTAAAAAACTAAAAAATAAATAAAAATCGGAAAAAAAAACGTAAGCATTAAACCGCTATTCATAGTCCCCGATCAGCTCAGAGAAGCTGCATAAAGCAGGATAGATATGAACAGACAGAAGGAAAAGAGCGGATCATACCATACTGTAATTTAACGGTAATTTTGACTGTGAGCGAATTGAAATCTATGCGAATTGAAATTGAAATCTATGCGAATTGAAATCTCCGAGAACAAACCTCAGTGTGGTCAGTCTCCTCAGACGTGTGAGTGTGATGGTGGAGGTGAGACTCAAGGTCACGTGAGGTCAGGGGTCGAGAGCAGCACCTGTGCAGAATACTGATGGAGACGTACAGTAGAGCTGAGGGATTGTGGGTAGGCATGTGGCCCACCACTCAAGCGAATCAAGGTGGTGGGAGAGACGCATTGATTGCTGGGAATGTGATTGTATCTGCAGGGGCTTTGGATCACGTTTAGCATTCGCTCCACGGGGTCCGAGTTCATCGCCGGCTTTTAATAGCTTTGGCACAACAGCGTCCGAAGGGACATTTTGAGCCGTGTTTTCATCATGTACTGTAGTGGTCTTCTAATCTCTGCCGGCTCTAATCATTCCTCTTCACTCTCCTCTCGCGGTTCTCTCTTTTCCCGCCTTGAAGCCAGCCTCATTGATTTTTGCGTCTGGTTTCATCACCACGTGAGGCAACGTTGCAAACATATTCCGGGAGATTTGTTTTCATCTCTCCATCGCTGGCCTGAGACGGCAAAGCTGGGGGCTTCGCTCGGACGACTGTAGTAACTGCGTCTCTCCATCCGCCTCGGGGAGGTTCTGCCATCCTCGCCTCTTCTGATCGGACTCTTCTGTTTTCTCGTAATGAAGGGAGACCTTTTCATGTGCAGCCAGCGAAGCGGCTTTGTAAGTGAGATGGAGAGAAGACGAGCTCAACTCCAGGCTGGAGGAGAGAGTGTGTCTGTGGTACAAGACAGAACGAGGTCAGAGAGAAAAATGTGAAGAGATGAACACGACATCCAGGCCGTACACACGCACACACACACTTGCATTTATATCATAGTGGGGCCACACCATTGACTTACATGCCCAACAAAACTCTCTCTCCTCACTGTAAGACAAAGCATCAAAATATCCCCCATCTCCTTTACTCTAACCTTAACAAAAGCACAGTTATAACCTCTGCCTTAAAATCTAATTTTGACCCTCAAAAAAATCTTCAAAGTTGTGGGGACCTAGACAAAGACCCCACTTTGTGCTATAAACTAGAATTCTGGGCTCAATTTCGTGCTAAATACAGGAACACACACACACACACACACACAATTTAGATTCATTATTAACGTAACAATTAGCATAATGTTAGAATAACGATTAGAATAATTCATTAAAATTAATGTTTTAGATTTATTAACGAGCTTTTCATTAAATTAGATCAAATTGAGTTACGTTAATGCATATCCACACAAGACATTCTTATTCAATCTCAATATTATTAATACGCACAAATGAACAGATTCACTAATGAAATAACTTAAATACTGCAAAACTATTAATTTGCTTTATACTGTATATAATATTTGTAATGTATATTTAATTATATATACCGTATATATAATACATTGTTTTACATGCATTATGGTTTAATTTACAGTAAATTTTAGATTTATTATATAGATATAAGCATTTAATATTTAGGTATACAGTAGTGACCTTGAGGGCCTAATGGACATCAATAAAAATTAATAAATACATATGTATTACCAGTATGCCCATATTCATACACTATACCCATGATGCATTTTGTTGTTGTTGTTGTGATTTTATGTTTTTAATAACAGGGTAATTGTCAGCCATATTGCAAGCCTCTTATCATATAGAAGAAGTGGCGTGTGTGGCAGTGGATATTAGATCGCGCCAGGAGCGTAAAATCAACCAGGCTCTTGTGCTTGATTACCCATGAAAACAGCGCCAGATGAAAGGCACTTGTTGACTGGAGTTCAGAAGCAACCAGTGATGCCGCCTAATGAATATTCACTTCAAAGAGAAAAAGATGTGGACCTGAGAGCCCGTTCCATCTCTGTGGCCGTACCGCATGTTAGGAAGATCTAACCTCACATCATCTGACGGACGCATAGCGCACTGTATACCTGCAAAAACACACACGCTTGTTTAAATACCTTTAAAGACAGAGAGAAGAGGACGTGTGGAGAGAAAGAGAGGAATAATAGAGAGGGAGAGAGAGTGAGATGTGAGCGAGCGAGAGAGTTTTGATATGTTAAAGTCTAATGGGTGATGTGAGGATTATGTGTAAATGTCAAAGATGTTAACAGGAATTGAAGTTTAATTTATAAGAAACAAATTTGGAGTCAAGTGGGTTTTGAGATAACAAATTACAAAAGCCTTTGGGGGGCCAGTGTGTGTGTGTGTGTGTGTGTGTGTGTAAATGAGGGAGATAGAGTAAGGGTGATGTAGGACAGATAATGTGATATCAGAACGGCACAAGCAGCAACAAGAGTTCAGAATATCAGCTCATATCTCACTTAAAGCGTCAAAATACATGAACTTAAATGGTTACCGGGGTTGGCTTTGTTTTTTTATATATATCACCTTTATATTGCTTCAGGTCAGAAATACCAGATATCACACAAGTTATCTTCCTTGAAATTACTGAAAAGTATAAATTCAATGCAAAAACAGGTCCAGTTGCTAAAAACTACACTTCCCAAGATGCAGTGGGACTTGCGTAATATAACCTTTAGGGCAAAAGTATTATTCACAAGGACATAGGTGGTTTCATTTTTTACCCCAAGAAACATTCTGTGCTCAGAAACGAATTGAACAGAATTTGCATAAACTTACATGTTGGGACTTTAAGACCCATTTTGGCAGATATTTTAACTTGATTGTTCATACCCAACATGAGCTGAAAATTACAACATTTCCTCACAATTACAAAATGTTATAAACTGTTTGAATACTATATAATGTGATCAACGCTTTACAAATTTAACTGACAAAAAGTGATTTTTTTAAGTACCAGGACCGAGCTATGCCGGCTTCAAACCTCCAGGGGGCGCTGGTGTCACTACTTCATTCCGGGATGTGAACCCACAGCTGGAAATGGAGAGGAAACTGGTTTGTTGTGCTTGTTCTGTAATTCCATTTGAAGAAACAAACAAACAAAAAACACATTGACACATTGAAATAAGACTGATTTGATGTGAGACTGACCACCTCTGTATGACTAGAGGGCCTCGCAATGTGTAAAATCTCATTTCAAATTAGGGCAGAATTGAGGGAAAACCTATCAATACATTCAAAGCAGTATATGTGAAAACTTTTTCATTAACAATCAAACAGACACACAACAGAGAACAAATATAACAGAGAGACAGATAGACACACGCAGACAGACAGATATAGACACAGAAACACATGTCGACAGACAGATGATAGATAGACAGAAAGAAAAAAAAGATAGATAGATATAGATAAAGACATAGACAGACAGACAAATAGATACTTTTACTGGAGAAGTGGATGACAAATAATGACACTGTGTAGTGTTTAGAATTATTTAGAACCTCACATTTATGACTAATGCTGATAAACTTCCTGTAGTTTTGTTTTCACTACTTGCTTTTTCTTTACAGTACAGCTTTTAAAAGTTTCTTTCAAATTTTTCTTTTTTCGTGTCTTTTGCCATTTTTTGGCCAAACAAACATTTCCATTTATCGTTATTGAAGTCTATTCATGTCTCAAATGCACAGTTGTCATGTCTTAAATGTTAGTTGTGCAGTTAGTCGGTTAGTTTTTTTCCTTGTCTTTTATTGCAAGCCCATTCGTGTAATATGAATGGAGATATTATAACTTCAGTTACGGTAGTAAAAAAAAAAAAATCATTTTTATCATTGTATTCATGACCTATTGACCTCATACAGGTGAATTTATGCAAAGCGTGTAATATGAATGGATAAATTAGCATTTTAGTTACGGTAGTCACGTTTTTCAAAAAAAAAACACGTTCATTGATCATTTTTGAAATTGTATTCATGACCTCATACAGGTGAATTTATGCGAAACGTGTACATATGAAAGGAGGAATTATTATTTTAGGTACGGTAGTCAAAAAAAACACGTCCATTGATCATTTTTGAAATGTGTATTTATAACCTCATACAGGTGAATTTACGCGAAGCGAATAGAAGCAAATATGGATTTGCCAGACATGGTCACGTGACGACATTCCCGACGCCGTTACTTTTAACAGTTCACTCATCTTTACTATCCCGACGGTTCGGGCGGATGATCTGACCATGTCATCGATGGCTTTCATCATCATAGTCTCACAGAAGTAGTAAACGACACGTGTGTTTAGTATCGGTTTTGAGGCTCATTTACGCGAACTCAGACGTCTCATTCCAGCAGCCGGTGGTCTCACGCACGGACGCCCCCTCTCACACGCTCCGAATGAGGGAAGCCTAGGTGGGGAAGAGCAAAGCGAAGGAGGGAAGGGGAAAAAAAAAACCGACATAAGGCGGGAAAGACGCGGGGCACGCGCAGCTCCATGGTAGCTCGCGAGCACATCTCGGATTCGACTTTTCTTCCACGGGACTTGTGAGGGAAATCCGGCCGTTTGGGGAAACAGCCATGCACCTGAACCGAGAGGACGAGGACGGGAAAGGTAAGGAGACACTTTGAATTTCTCGCGTTGTTTCCACTAAGGACGCCCGCCCTTCACCAGACGGACGGACGGACGGACGTTCAAACCCGCGTCATTCGCACCGTTTTCCGCACTCATTTGCCCCGACCTGCCCGTGTCGAGACGCGCAAACAGGTGCAGGCGGGTCTCGGGTGCCGCACGCGGGCGCATCTCACGCACCTGTTGGCTTGAAATCGTGAGGTAAACGCGGCGTCTGTGAGGGAGTCACCGTCCATGGACGCGCAAGGTCACCGTACCTCACCACACGGGCGCGCGCCGCTGGGGGATCCGCGTGCACGCGACGCGGCTCTTTGCGTCTCGCGTCTTCAAATGTTCGCGTTTGTTGGCACTTTCCTCGTGTGTGTGTGTGTGTGTGTGTGTGTGTGTGTTATCATGACGGACGCCGTGTGTTGGCCTCTGCCCCCTCCTGTTGCGCCGCCGGGGTTTTAACTCCAGTTTATTCGAGACGGTAAATGGACACGCGTTGGTCAAATGGAACGTGGAACAGGGATACGCGACTTTTTTATTTTTTGTTGGGGTAAAACGCCAGGTGATAAACACATGCTTCATTAGAGCGCGTGAGTGTGACAGAGCTGCCGTTATCGACGTAAATAAAAGCTTTTAACCCTTCGTTGTCAGGAGCAGATGAGCTGGTGGCTGATATTATTGGCCAGTCTGTCAACACAAGGGCCGGGAATCGCTCCAGGCATTTAACTACTTTTCCATGTCGGGGTCACGTGATGCTGGAGCCAACCACAGCCATACTGGGCTTGAAGGCAGGACTTTGATTTGAGGCCAACCAATCAGAGAGTGGGACACACAAATTCTAAGGGCAACTTTCCAGACTCCAATTCAGAGGAATGCACAAGGTGAACATCCAATCAGAAAGACCACAAGAGTGCTACCACTGCTCCAGGGGGCGTGTCCCGCGGGCCTGAAGTTGCTTTGATTGGCTCCAGCTCCTCGTGACCCAAAAATTGCAAAGCGGTAAATAGACCAATGCCAGTTTATGTCATTTGTGAGATGTTTGTCCTCTATTTGTAATGCTAGTCTCGTTCCATCAATCAATTTCTTCGTGAGATGTTTGTACCTCCATTCCAAAATGGTTCCAAGTCATTCGTTCCGTTAGAAGTACAATATGTTCCATATAATTTTCCAAAACTTTGTTCACTATATTGATTTTCTTCTTTCTAGCCAAGACATTTCAAGGTCTCTGCCCAGACTGACTTGATAGTTTTACTTCCAGAACCATGTTTGATCGTCTGAATGTTGAACTAGTAAAGAAAAATTCATAATAAAGATGAATTATTGTGATTAATTTACAAATATAAATGAACATAACAGCTTTATATAACTGTTCAGTTTGTACTCCTATGAATCTACAGAATTACTGTGCAGAGATTGCTGACGTGTGTGTGTGTGTGTGTGTGTATGTGTGTGTTTTATTAGCTTTGTGGATGTAATCGGCTTTAGCTGGTCTTAATGTGAACACAACTGGGATTCTCACACTGAATATATTGCGCCGCGATTTCACGCTTGTAGACAATAGCAGATTTTGTAAGCATGGATTTGGGAATATCCTAGGAACGCTTAGCTCAGCCAGCGGAACAGTTTGCCGTCTCCTCAGCCGGATTCCACCAAACATAGACTTGGACACAAAGTCCTGCGAGAAGAAGAAAAGATCCGAAAATAGCAATGCTGATGTTTGACAAGGGAAACACAGTTTGGGCTCAGACTGGGGAGTCTGGAATGACTGATGACAGATTTAAGGACAGCTGAAGATCAACCTGACAGCTCAAGGATACTCGTGGGATCCCACGTGGTCTTTGGATGGAACTGCCCCGCGGTGTGTTTTCTTCCCCCCGGTGTTGCTGTGCGATTCCCGATAAGAACGTATTTGAGACACTGACCAGGGTTAATCTTTGACAGAGGGAAGATTTCAATCACATCAGATAATTTCACACCCCTTAAACCAATCTGTCTATCCAGAGCCGCTCACACGTGACCATCTGAAAGCGCAGAAGCTGTGATAGTGTGAGTAGATCTGGGGGCTTTTATGCTTTAATGTACCGCAAACCCGACTGGACCTTGTGTGAAGGGGCGTGAAGAGCCATCTCGGAGCGGACTGTGGGTTCTGAACCGGACTTTTTGTTTTGTGGATAGTCGGAGGAATGAGTTACCATTCATATCACGGTTTTTCCTAGTGTCCAGACGCTATCGATGTAATATCAAGGGTTGGGGGGGGGCCTTAATTTTAGTAGACCTTAATTACATTATAGGCAAACTTTGTATTCTAACTTTTTTTAAAGTGCATTATTTAAAAATGCTTCTGCCATTTTTAATACGGTATGTCTTTTAGAAGTAGACCTGGTCAAAAATGAGAGAGAGGGAATGAGAGACAGAGGGAGAATGAGAGATATATATATAGATAGAGAGAGAGAGAGAGAGAGAGAGAGAGAGAATGAGAGACAGTGAGAGAGTGATAAAGAGAGAGAGAATGAGAGACAGTGAGTGAGAGAGAGAGAAAGAGCCAGTCAGAAAGAGAATGTGTGTGTGAGAGAGAGAGAGAGAGACAATGAGAGACCAATAGAGAGAGAATGATAGACAGTGAGAGAGAAATGGAGAGAGAGAGACAGCGAGAGAAGGAGAGACAGTGAGAAAGAGAGAGAGAGAGAGAGAGAGAGAGAGAGAATGAGAGTGAGAGAGTGTGAGACATTTTGATTTTCCAGATTTTACCTCAACCAATTTTTCACATTTTTTTAAATCAAGCAAAATAGCCCAGAACAGGGGCAAAGACCAAACTGTCCTCGAACACTTCACACATTTTTAAAAAGAGAGAGACAGGGAAAGAGAGGGAGAGAGATTGAGAGATAGACAGTGAGAGAGAGAAATAGAGAGCGACTGAGAGAGAATGAGAGACTGTGAGAGATCGAGAGAGGGAATGAGAGACAGTGAGAGAGACAGAGAGAGAGAGAATGAGAGACAGCGAGAGAGAGATAGAGAACTATCTAAAACAGCCGCTCTTAAAGGTACAGTACACAGACATCAGTTGATCTATTAGTTTAACGCTTTCTGTGCTTGATTAGCAATGCCTCCGTGTCGCCATTAAAAGTCGTACCGAAACAAGCGAGTTATACTGTAAGTGATTATATGCGTATATAAAAATAACATTCATGAATGTGTAATGGTATCAACGATATTGCGAAATCCATATTGTGGAACAACTCAACACCGGTTTTCACGTTAATAGCGGTTTACCGGAGTGGTTATGATCTCAGCGTCATTGGAATTCCTGGCGTGTTCTGATGTTGTGATAAGACGGACACGGCGAGAAGGTCAAGCGGTGGCCGTAGAGGGACGCTGGAGTGGCTGGAACCTCTGGGGGGGCGTGGCCAGCGCGGAGAGATGCAGGTGCTTCTGGACGCTCGCCAATCACTTGCCCTCGGATTGAAGTGACATTGCCGCTCTGTAATGCTTTTAGCTTCTCGCGGCGAGGCAAGAGCTTTTGCATACGGAGTGTGATGCTTCCACTCTGGGAATCTTTTCTGAAGAGTTCAACGGAATTGCCAAAGTAATAGCTTTGTCCTTCGATTTACACGCAAATGACACGGCTGGCCGGGCCTTGGTGGACCTCTCACGTCCAGACCGGCCTTGATGGCGGTCTCGAGAGCTGAACGTGGACATGCAAACAAAACACGGAGAGCCTTCGAGACAAGATCAGATCTGCAGATGACGTAATGAAGTATCACTCCACTCAAGTTGTAAATCAAGGATGTTTAAAACAGATCTGACACGATTGGAATGGATCGAGGTGAATTTTATTTGCCTGTAATTGAACACTATACGATTGGCATGAAATCCTGTGCACTTTTAATATAGGCTAATATACAAATAAAAACTAAATTAATGAATTTGCATCAATTCAGCGTAAAAGATGTTAAAGAATTCATCTGTAAAAATATTCACCATGAAAACATTCAAATTTTTTATATAATTTTATTTTTTTATAATACACAATTAAAAACACACCTTTTATATTTTTTCATTTAAAATTGTATTATTTTTGTTTCATCTGAAGTGCTTAATATGCACTAGTCTGTCAATACAATAAAAAAAACATTACATTAACTACTTAATTATTTTGGTTTCATGATTTTTTTATTTAATATTTTCCATATTTTGTATTTATATAATGTTTATGCTCTTGTTTTAGTTGACAATTTAGTTGATAATTAAACAAACAAAAAGACATGTATCAAACATTATAACAATCCACCATCATTGACTTTTTCAAGATGCTGTACAATTGCGCTTGTTTACATTTTTAATTACATCGTTACTGTTTTTTAATTTTATATATTTTGTGTGTGTCCAATGGACATTTCCTACTTTCTTTGTGAAGTGTTTGATTCGATGGACGTCTAGTATGGACTGGCTCCAAATCCACGTGAACCAGAAATGGAAAAGCGTTTCAGAAAATGGAAGGCTAGATGGATATTTTCTCAATTTGACATGATAAAGTGATCGTTACTTTAAGTAGGTATAATCTACTAACTTGTTATAACATTGGTCTGCCCATGCCACTATCAATCACTGGTGGAGCCAAGTTTCTGTCTGTGAAATGTAGCAGCAGACGCTACAAATACACATTTGCTACCTCGTCTATCTGTCCGTCTATCTCAGTTCAGGAAATTTTGGAGATTAAAGTTTCGCTTTGCTTAGTTCTCTGAAAAATCTCGAGAAGTCTCGTCTCATGGCACAATGTCTCATCACCTCAGTTTAAATAGTCTTTAAGCGCAATGGTTGATTCCTGCAACCCACTTTGAAATTGCCTCCATTTTGCAGACATGTCTGAGAACTGATTATGATTTGGAAGTTTGCGAGACTAAATGGACTGAGGATTGGACTCTTATCCACTTGTAGAGGGACAGAAAGACCTCCGAGCCGGCAGATTGGAGAGATCTAATCTCCAGCCTCTCTCCTGCCCTAACTACGTCTTGTTTCTATATCTACAGACGGGGTTTTATGGACAGTTTGTGCAATGAGCGAGTGCATCACTGGAGATAAATCTGTGCTGAAAGACCGAGCAAGTCTGTAGGTAAAAACAGGTTGACCTTGTGTTGGAGTGTGTCGCTTTTCAGACTAAATGACCGCTTCTTGTCCTGCCAAAGGCCTTGCTAGGGTCTAATTTACGAGGTGAAGAGATGGCGAACATAGTCAGACTAGTTTAGACAACAGCAGAGATCTGTCAGAACCAGAGTTGGGAACGTAACTAATTACTATAGTTACTTCTAACAAATAGTAACTGAGTTAGTAACCGAGTTACATCGTAACTAATTACCAGGGAAAGTAACTATTGCGTTGCTTTTTAAAAATTTGTCAAAATACTTGGTTGCTGTCAATTTTAAATGTGTAAAACGAATGAAATGGACACTAAATAAAATAAATAATTATTATAAAGAACTGTACATTAATCTACACTGTTTATTTCTGTGGGACAATATGAGAGACATCTATCTAATTCAGAATAGTTTTGTAAATATTATTATTATTATTATTATATTATAGTATAGTGAAAAATAAAACACAATACATGGCTTAGAACTTTTCATATTTATTACACAGACCACAACTGGCCAGCAAATAAGTCTAAATATTAATTATGCATCTTAAAGAATGTAGCAAAAACAAATTAATACAATTCACAAAAGTAAACAGTTTAACAAGGAGTGTTCTGCTCTCAATATAATACATAACAATGTACCAAAATTAAATAACAATAACAACAATGTACACTCCTTCTAGTGCAAATTAAAATGAGATGTAAACAGGTGGTAAAATTTAACTTCATGGCTCATCTCATTGGCTCATCTCTTCTGACTCCTGCTGGGCGAGCGCTTGTATGTGACCAAACGCAATGCTTCCAGGTGGTAATTGATAGACATTTAATCTAAGCCAATCATCACATTTGCAGTCGCACCACGTTCACAGACACACCCATACACCAGTGAAGTCCCGCCCCACAAACGCGCACCACAGAGAAAAACAATACAGACTCTGCTCGGTCGAAAACTTCTGTGATTCTGAGAATTATGGTATCACAGCATTTCTGTCAGTGACGACAACGGCGTTGTAACGGAGGAAAAAGTAAACGATTAGATTACTCGTTACTGACGTCGTAAGTAACATTGTTTATTTATAACACAGTTATTCCCATCACTGCTCAGAACGCATCTTTTTAATTTTGTGATATGAGACAAGTAATCTCGTGATCACACTTTTTCCTCTTCTTAAGAACTTTTCATCACATTGAGATTGTGTGGTATATATGTACACTTACAAATCAGCCAATCACACAGCAGCAACTTGATGCCTTCTATCACGTTGACTTGGTCAAGATGATCAGCTGCTGTAGTTTAAAGCGAGCATCAGAATGGCGAAGAAAGGCGTCTCTGAACGCTCAACACGTTGAACCTTGAGCTGTTTGTGCCGCAGCAGCAGAAGACCACACTGGGTGCCGCTCACCTCAGCTAGTAACAGGAAACCGAAGCTTTAATTCACACACTAGAAGATCGAGAAAAGTTGCCGTTGCCTGAATCTCAATGTCTGCTGCGACATTCAGATGGTGGGTCAGAATTTGACATTTGTTTTTTTTCCCCCATTGCCGTAAACCAACTGCAACACACCAGACTAGAGAAAATTCCAATGTTTTTGATATTTTTGTTGAATGAACTCCTCCAGGTCAGTAATATTTTTAGTGAAGAACTTGGCATCAGATATTCCCTTTCCACACAGCCTGGCACTGCTGCTGTTATTCCCACGTTCACTAGAGAATCTGTAGGTGATGATCTCTGTGTGTGTGTGTGTGTGTGTGTGTGTGATGTAACTTTCTTACCGTGTCTCAGCAGACTCGTTTGTTTGACTTACTTTGGTGTAGAGAAACTCACTGCCACCGTGTCGTGATCACATCGGTGAATCTGAAACAAAGAGACACAGTCGCAAGAGAAATGCTATTATTTTAGTTGCAGAAAAAGAAAAAAAAAACTGCCAGTGTTAAGTCAGTGTTGCTATTGAGAGACTTGAAGTATTTGGGTGATTTTACTGCTTGGGTCTCTAAATCCAAATGCCAAACCTTTATAATTGATCCCTTGTTTATTATTCATGTGAGGTGTCTTCTTTTTATTCATCATGGTGTGGTCTCTCTCTCTCTCTCTCTCTCTCTCTCTCAGTCTCTCTCTCTCTCTCTCTTTCTCTCTCTCTCATTTTGTCTCTCTCTGCCTCCCCCCCTTTGTTTTTCTGTCTCACTGTTTTTCACACTCTCTTTCTCCCTCTCTATCTCTCTCTCTCTATCTCTCACTCTCTATCTCTCTCTCTATCTATCTATCTCTTCCTCTCCTCTCCCTTACTCTTTCTTACTGTCTGTCGCTTTCCTCTTTTATCTTCTCCCTCTCCTATTTTCTTTTTCTCTTTTGTTTTATTCCCTTTTCTTTTTCACATATCCGTTTACTTTCTCGTTTTTTTTTCATTATACCTCTTTCTTGTCGTTGTGTTCTCTTACCCTCCATCTCTTTCTCTGTTTTGTCTCTTTCTTTTCACGTCACTCAATCACTCTCCCTTTGTTCTTTTTATTTATTTTTTTTCTCTCTATCTTATTCTTTTTTACTTGTTTTTTCCTCATAGTTTGCTCAGTTTCTTGTCATTTTCTCACACTCTTCTTACTCTCACACTCACTTTTCACTCACTCACTGTCATTACCTTTCTTTTCCTTTCACTACTTTCCTTTTACTCTCTTTCTCTCATTCATCCTCATTCATTCTTCTTATAAATGGCTTTTGGATCACATCGGGGCTGGAGCCAATCTTAGTGTTAACGCAGGGATGATGTGGCTCCCGGATTGTTGGCCAAGGTTCCAGTCAAGATGAATGAACTGTGAGAGGAACTCGGAGACCCAGAGGAAACCCACGCACACGTCACATGGAAAAACCCAAATCGGCTTTTTTTTCCATTTTTATGAATACTTACATTCACAATTTTTTTATATATATTAATAACCATTATTATATATTAAAATATTATTGTAAACTGCACTAAAAAAGTGTAGAAAAACAGTGATGATGAATAAGACTCATTGAACATGGTAGTTTTGGATTATGTGAAATTAAATGAGCATCTATTTTGTGTAGATAATATGTGTGTGTAGATAATAGATAAAACAATTATATATAATAATTTTTGTTATATATTTATATTGATATATGATTATATACAGTATATAGATTGATATATATGATTATATACAGTATATAGATTTTTTACTTGCCAAAATTGACAACATTCTCTAAATACCTCTGTAAATAACTGCCAGTGAAACATACGTATATCTACATTGCTATTACAGCAAACTGGATGTATTTATTTTTCAACTGTGTCCTTAGCATTATTTATTATTAGAAAAAGTCTAGGAATCTAATACACTTCCCAGCCCAGGTAATAACGTGTGAATAGAGCAGGGCAGTGTGGGAAAAGGGATGTGAAATTGCACAATGGAGGACAATAGCAATGTCAAATAAAGGAAGAGATCAGATGGGAATAGAGAAGAAGAATAAAAATAGAAAAATTGTGGAAGAGTGATTGTTCAAGCCTTCAATCCATAAAGCTTTGGGTTTATCTGGGTGTCAACAGGGAAATGAACTTGGGAGGGAATGGAAGAAATGGCGCGACGTGGCTGGAGGACGGATCGTCTCTCGCTGATTTCACTGTTTGAATCGCTGGCGCTTGTAATATCTGCTTGTTTTTGGAAGCATTTGTCACGTCCTGAACGCTGTTTAAATATTTCACCAACTTCTGGCCTGATATAACGTATCTCAGACGGAAAGGAACAACACAAACGGCTTTGGGCTTTTCTCGTACATGATCACAATTACGTCTTCACCTCCAGCATTCCCAAACTTTCATCTTCAATCTTTGTTTCGTCCGCTCGACCAGATCTTGCTATTAAACCGGCGTTTAGTTCCAGAAGGGCTAATTTAGCCAAAAAATGGGAAGCTTATACAATTTATGGATAGTATAGAGCTAAAAAAACATCTTGAATATTTGAGGAATTTATTCCGTGCTTGGTTGAGAGCAAAGCGAGACATTTGGCAACGATGTGGCTTCATAAAGCAGAAAATTAAAGTCGTTTGAATCAACATGTGGCTGATTAATGAAGACAGACTTTTAGGGGAATTATTCATTCAAATCGAGTCCATTTTCATGTCCATGTGACCGTCCGTGAGGGTTTCAGCTGTGGACTTCAAAGTTGGCATGAAATCCTTTGAATGGAAATCATCCGGTTCAGGAAAATGCTTATCTGAAGAGCAGACAGGAGGAAGAGGAGCGGGAGACACTGAGCAGAGGTCAGCAGCAAATGTATGCTTCTGTCTCCTTTTATATGAGTAACAGGAAGTGACATCGCAATGGCCCTCAACAAAAAGTTCATGCAAATACTCGTCTGAGCTACAAGGAACAAGCAATAATTCAGTATTTCCTGCCCGGTTGTCAATGGGTATCGTTTTGAAATATATAATAATATAAGGATATTGTTTGTGATTGGTAGAAATATTATTCACCCATTGAGTGATGAAGATATTTTTTTTTGTTTTAAATTTTGCAGTGTACTTTAATTAACCACTACTGTTGAAATTATGCGTTTCCCCCAAAACGTCTTTAAATCCATCTATCCATACAGTTTTGGAACTGCGTTTCCATTTCTATATCTAAACTCTGACTATATCTAAACTCAGTTTATATATACACTCGGACTATACCAAAACTCAGACTATATCTAAACTTGAACCATATCTAATCTCAGACTATATCTAAACTCTGACTATATCTAAACTCAGACTAGGGCTGCACGATTTTGAGAAAAAACCTAATTGCGATTTTTCTGAAAAATATTGCGATTTCGATGCGATTTTCGGTTTTTGCACTTTAAAGTGCAAAACTAAAATGATGAATAAAATATATTGTTACTTTTACAACACAGTTAAATAAACTACATACAAAGTGATTGAAGTGATGAGATTGTTTGATGGTTCGTTATTCATAAATACAGTACCTCAACCTAAATACCAAAGAATCAGAATGGAAATTTGTCATTTGTTTTTTATATTAACAGTCTGAAACACAACAAAAATAAAACATTATCTCT
>MU204300.1:1433369-1472763 GCA_017309775.1 Paedocypris sp. Pulau Singkep | reverse complement strand
TGTGTGTGTGTGTATTTATGTGTACAATATTTACACAAAATGTATGGTGCATTTGTAACAGTTTGTTTATATTTGTGTGTGTGCGTGTGTGTATTCATGTGTATAATATTTACACTAAATGTATTGTGCATTTGTGACATTATGTGTGTGTGTGTGTGTGTGTGTGTGTGTGTGTGAGTATTCATGTGTACAATATTTACATAAAATATATTATGCATTTGTGTGTATATATATAAATGTGTGTGTTTATTGAAAATTCATTTTACAGTGTGTGAATATGGATATATACCTTTATACTGTACATATTGTCATATTATAATAATACATTATATATATATATATAATATTATAATAATACAAACTATTGCTATGCAATTCATTTTGCCTTGTAACTACATTGTAAAGTTTGCACTGTAAATATCTCAAATATGTAATTTTATGGTATATGTACGTATATATTGCCATTGTATGTGTGT
Source organism: Paedocypris sp. Pulau Singkep (assembly GCA_017309775.1). Taxonomy (NCBI): domain Eukaryota; kingdom Metazoa; phylum Chordata; class Actinopteri; order Cypriniformes; genus Paedocypris; species Paedocypris sp. Pulau Singkep. Next base: position 1,472,287 of record MU204300.1, on the reverse strand, counting down.
ACAGTGGCAATAAAGGCTTATCTACTCTTGTCTATACATATGTTTGTGTGTGTGTGTGTGTGTGTGTGTGTGTGTGTGTGTGTGTGTGTGTGTGTGTGTGTGTGTGTGTGTGTGTGTGTGTGTGTGTGTGTGTGTGTGTTCACTGCATGTGCACGATCTGTAAACGTATGTATAATGAGCGTCTCATCTGACTATGAAACTGTTGCGTTTAATCTGATTAGAGCTGGTTTTTTTTGTATAAATGGATATGCTCGCGTGGATTCCTCCATTAGCTGTAATTTGCTGTAATACGTTTGCAGGTTTGTCATGCTAAGCTAACTCACCTGTCGCGCCGCTTAAGTGTTCGCCCCGTTTCTTTCATCCCGAGAGCTGATTATCTTTGCGCGCGCGGCTCATCATTATCATTTCACGCTGTGTGTTTTTGCCGAATGGTTATGATAATTGACGCAGCTTTGAAAAGTGACGTTGATTTGATAGTTTATCGTGATATTTCGGCTGAAAGAGTCGGGAATTGTTCTTTCCAGGTGATCTCGTGATAAGACTCCATCATCTGCAGGATGATCAACGCTTGTGTTCTCGTGGAAGCTTCCGGAGAGGAAGTGGCTGCGGGTCTAACCAGCCAAAATCAGTCACGTTAATTCAGTTAAGGAAATGTAATCTGGTTTTTGTTTTGCTTGTTTTATAATTGCATTTTTTGTGATGAGAATTGTCGCATTTTGTATTGAGGTAATTCATGAGTTAAAAGTTCATAAAATGTTGTGGAGGTCTGCTTCTTCATCTATCCCTCTCTCCCTTTCTCCCTCAATTCATCCCTTTCTTTGTCCGTCCATCCATACCTTCATCCATTAATCCCTCTATCCATCCTCCCCTTTCTCCCTCGATAAAATGCTAAACAATTCATAAAGTGCCATCTATCCATCCCTGACTTTCTTCCTTCATTCTTCCATCCCTTCTTCGATCCATCCCTGACTTTCTCCCTCCATTCTTCCATCCCTTCATCTATCCTTCCCTGACTTACTCCCTCCATTCATCCATCCCTTCATCCATTCCTCCATCCATCCATTTCTCCATCCATCCATTCCTCCCTCCCTTTCTCCCTCAATTAATCCCTTTCTTCATCATCCCTCCATTTATCCATACTTTAATTTGCCCATTCTCCCTCCCTTTCTCCCTTAATCCATTCTTCTCCTTCATCCATCCATCCCTCCCTTTCTTCCTCAATTCATTCCTTTTTTTCTTCCATCCATCCATTCCTCCCTCCATCCGTTCCTCCCTTCCTTTCTCCCTCGATTCCTCTCTTTATCCATTCCATCCTTCATCCATCCATCCCTCCCTCCATCCATCAATCCATCGCTTCCTTAATCCATCCATCCATCCCTCCATCTATTCATCCTCCCATTTCTCCCTCGATTCATCCCTTTCTTCATCCATCCCTCCCTTTCTCCCTCCATCAATCCCTCCTCCATTCATCTCTCCCTCCTTTTCTCCATCTATCTCACCTTTCATCCCTCACTCCCTCTCTTTCAACCTCCCTCCATCCATCATCCCATTATCCATCACTCTATCCATCCATCTCTCATTAACGTAATTCTAGCGTAATTGTTTTTGGTTCAGGTTTGTGCCTGTGTGCCTGTGTTTTTGTTCTTTTTTCTTTTTTTTTTTGGTTCATGTAAAATATGTTTTTTACACATCATACAGTCCACTGGTGAAACCGTGACAAGTAGATGCTGGTTTGATACTGGTTTCGTTTAGTTCTGATATGCGTACGGACCTTTGGGACGTGCCATTGGTCGGGCCTGTTGAGGTGGGCAGATAAACGGCATTAAATTCTGGATATTTTTATTCACATTATCTAGTGACAGGGTGGGTTTACCAGGCTGGTGGGGGAACGGATGTGATTTAAAAGTCACAGTGATGGCTCAGATGGATTGGGTTATCGGTGATGAACAGCTAACAAGCGTTTTTTTTTTTTACGCCACCTTTCGAGTTGGGCGTCTGAGGGATGCGCTTTGTTTTGAATGGTTCCCTCGGCAGCGGCAGTGATAAACGAGCGGTATCTGCCTCCGAACAGCCGCCCGGGCCCGACTGTGAAATGGCATTTGTAAACATTCTAGTCTGTCTCATTCAATTCCAATCAGTTCAAAAGATGTGTCCTCAAATTCAACGTGCAATGTATCATGGCGACATCTCCTAAACTGCTCGTGACAAGCTCAGGTTCCCCCGCTGGAGACGCTCCAGATTTATTTTCTCAATTTACAAAGTCCAAAGTTTGGAGGTCAGCGGTTATGAGTAGTTCTAAATGTAGGTTCTAAAAATAGCCTTTCAAAAATGTCAACAATTTACGGCGCGGCGGAACTGCACGATGAGGATTTTTATGGAATTTTTCATAGAAATTAGTCGCCTTGATTACGTTTAGCGTCCCTAATCGCACGAAAAGCTCAGAATCGCGAAATGTGGCTCCAATTTGGTCGCATTTAAATTTGCGTGAATTTTTGCTTTTAGTATCTGTTCAGAAAGTGTATGAACTACTAATCTATACAAATATGTAAAAAATATAAACTAGTGCTGGTCTAATGGACCTGTCTTGCAAAAGAAAAACACGCCGTAAAATGATTAATTAATGACCGTAAAAAATGCGTAAAAAAATGGCGTAAAAAAAATGTCTCCACACTTTGCGATGACAGTGTATAGATACAGCAGGGGCGGGGTTTGGTCATAATTTGCATTTCAGTTAAGTTACCCTGTGGGCGTGGCCTTATTGTGGCCTAATCTAACAAAATAAGAGTTTCCTAACAAATCAATGATAAAGAGGCAAAGTTATAGTAAAATATGAGGAAAAACTTCACTCTGATTGATGCGTAAGCACAGAAGTGTTAAAAAAAAATATATATATATATATATATTTTTTTTTATATAATATATATTAATAATATTTTTTTTTTTCAGAAGTGACGGTTGTAAACTAAAATCTGTCAAAGCTGCAAAGCAAAAAAACAAACATTATAGACGTGTCTAAATAATCCAACTCTATAAAACATGTAAAGACTTACTCCCTGAACCATCCAATGAATGGTTACTAAGTAAAAAAGGGCGGGGCATATCAACTAGCCTTGAGTTTACATGGAGATTATAAGTTGATGGTCGCTTGTTGATGAACGAAAGAGCCCCCACACGTCTTTTGAAGACCTCCCCCCTCCATGACGGACCAATGAGGAAGCTTTTACATATGAGCTCAGAGCACTTGAGGCAAAATGAGCAAAAAAATTCTAATATGTGAAGAACAGGCACAAATCACCTCTCTTCATCCATTCATTCTTCCCTCTTTTTCACCCCCAAATCATCCCTCCATCCAGCCATCCATCCATCTATCCCTTCATCGATCCATCCCTGACTTTCTTCCTCCATCCATCCCTCACTCTTATCTGTCCCTTTCTCCCTCCTTCCATGCCTTCATCTATCCATCCTTTCCACTCTTCATCCCTCCCTCCATCCATGCCCTCATCAATCCATCCCTTCCATAATCCATCCATCCATCTGTTCATTTTTCCATTTCTCCCTTGTTTCATCCTTTTCTTTAATCATCCCTCCCTTTCCCTCTCCTTCCATACCTCCCTCCATCAATGCCTCCTCCATCCGTGCTCTTTATTGACGGTCCCTTAGCAGCAGCTCAGGGAGTAAAATAGAGTCGCTCTAATAGAATCTGTTTCCATGTTTGACAAAAGTCCTTTTTCTTGCAGGTTTCTGAGGCATTAGAGCGTTAGAGCTACACACAACAGTGTCCGCATGCTAAGCCTCTCCTTTACTTCTAGGTTATTTCCTCCATCTCTTTCTCATTTCGCATTCTGTCACTCAAGTGGCACTCAGTGTCTCATCTGTCATACTCCTTCATGAGCTGCCATCTCTCTCTCTCTCTCTCTCTCTCTCTCTCTCTCTCTCTCCTGTGTGTCCTCTACCCACATGCCTCCTGCTCTTAATTCAGTCTCTTCCTCCTTCATCCTCTCATCCTCTTCATCCTCCTCTCCCAGCTGACCTGCCCACTCCTCCCTCCATCCTCAGCAGCACTTACTGTCTTAACTTCAGCCCTTTTCATGTCATCATCCATCCTGCATCCGCCCGTTTTATCCCCTCCGCTGCCCTGCATCACTTACCGGGGACGTGAGAATCCTCGAGCCTCCACTTCTCTGTAATATAATTTATTCAATTATAATTGGTCAATTATTCAAATATTATCACCTGGGTTATGGTGCGACTTTTGGTGAATGTTTATTATAATGATTGTTTCATTTTATATTATTATGTTTACTACAATAGTACTTGTTTAGGAATACTTACTAAATAATAATTAGTAATATATAATAATATAAGCAATAATTCTTGCATTTTATAATTTTGCCTGAATAAGGTTATTGTTCGATATTTGGTGAATGTTTATTACATGTATATTACATATATAATCATGATTGTTTAATTTTATATTTAATATTTTAATATATCATAATATTAGTAAAAGTGCTTGCATATTAAAGTTTTGCATGAATACATATTTCTTATATTTATTAATTAATTTATAAATAATATAAAATAGTTGTATTGATATTTTAACAATTTTATTACATTTTTTGGCTTGTTTCATTTAAAAAGTACATTTTTAAACAATTTTTTGGTATTTTCTACTGCGTTTCTATTATTACTACTGTGACCTTTGTTTTCAAATATTTTATTTATTTATTTATTACAAATCAAAAAGTCTGTAGACAATGACAAAGTTTTAAAATGAGCTTTTCCAACTCAATCACATTGACCACACTTTATATTTTGTTATTCAAATCTTGAAATCATAGTGAGCGCTAACTTCAGGAAACGTATTAAGGGGGTTTGTAGGTCCTGCAATGCCAAGGTCACGGTTGCGTTTGCCAGGAATTGCATTAACTGACACTGTTTAATGAAATGTACGAGGCAGAAGATAAGCATCTGTCAGCTGCATTACTGATGTGAAGCTTCTGTGTGTTTATATAAACGTAATGTGTGTGTGTGTGTGTGAAGGTATGTGTAATATATATGTGTCTGTATGTATATGCATACATATAAGTGTAAATTTGTGTGTGTGTGTGTGTGTGTGTGTGTGTGTGGTTAATTCAACAAAATAACATTTTCCATTTATTAAGGCATTAGATTTTTTTTTTGTATAAATACACAAAGTATGTACAACTACACCGCCCATAAATATACGTATACGTATATACATGTATTTTGTATGAATACACCAAGTGGTGTACGGAAAACGCCAATTTATAGTTTCATTTCAAACGGCTAACAGCTAGAAACCGTGTACAAAAGCGTTGGAAAACAGTCGAAAACGAAGAACACAGGCAAGGAGTCGATAGCAGGGAACAAATACAATCAAAACACTGGGTTTCGCTGTGCAGGGAATGATAATCTTTCGCTACGATTGTCTTCACACGACGTTGGATAAAGAAACTGCTTGAAACGGGCCTCCTTGCTCTTGGGATCGGCTGAGCATTCTGGGAGTTGGAGTTCGGCTCACTGGAATCGGCTTTTTTTCCCCAAGTAAAACAATATTGAAATGATACGAGTTATCTTTGGTTATGTTTGGTAAATAAAGAAAAAATAGTATTTTAAGAGAAAATTAACGTAATTGACGTAATTTTTTTTTGTTATGCCTGAAAATTCAGGGTGGTGCTTTTATTCACGTAAATACTGTATTTTTTCCACACGTCCACACATAATTTCAATGTATATATACACATGCCATATATAATAAAATGGCCTTTGGGAAGCGCTGGCATGCCTCATTGAACACGCATGTAAAAGATAGAGCCTGGTGCCGCCGTCTGCTGAAGCGCTGTGATAAAGCCGGCTGTCAGTCACGCCGGGACACCGGGCTGCGTTTGATTAGCTCCGTTTGTCTGGATGCACGGACGGACACAAACACATGAATAAAGCAGCCGAGCGCGCAGAAGCAGGATTTGTAACCTGGCACGTGAGGAAACTGCAGTGATTGAACATGTAACGTTCCCGGTATATTGCCGGCATGCACTTATGAACAGACAAATGCTGGGAAATTTGTTCCGGGAATATGCCTGTAACGTTCCCGGTATATTGCCGACATTCACTTATGAACAGACAATTGCCGGGAAATTTGTTCCGGGAATATGCCGGCATGAGTACCGCTAACGTTCCCGATATATTTCCTGAAACAATTACCGCCGTTATTCATGTTTACAAAGGCGCAGCTGTTTGTCGCCAGTTGATGATGTCACCGAAAATACCGTTATTTTGTAAACACTGTGTGAATAGTTCTTTTCCGGTAAAATGTGGGAATGGCAGAGCTTGTGTGAACAGTCTTTACCGGTAAAGTCGTTCTGGTATTTTTCCTGCATTTTTCCGGCATTGCTGTGTGGAAGGGGTTCTGCTTTTGTTCTGCTTTTCTATTTCTGGGTCACAAGGAGCGGGAGCCAATCACAGCAACTCTGAAAGTGGGACACACCCCCTGGAATGTTGGCCGACCAATCAGAATGCTTGACACACATTCTAACTCACACCTGTGGACAATTTCTCCTGTCTGTTCATAAATACATAAAGTTGTATACACAAGGTAGTGTACGGAATGCACCAAGTGTAAAAAATCCAAATTGAAAAATAAATCCATATACAAGTTAATAGTCAGATTTTCCTGAAAATGTGTTACTAATATATAATACAAAATATACAATAGTATATATATATATATATATATATATATATATATATATTTATATATATATATATATATATATATATATATATATATATATATATATTATAATACAACAATAAATATAATACAATCCCCAAGGCATTGTAAAGCGCCACATTCTTTTTTTCATTCCACTGTTGGAATGCGGACGGAATAAGTAACGAGTCAAATATTACAAATTAATAACTGTAATTTGTGTAATTTGAAGAGAGGGCAGTGGGGTTTTTTTTTTTGCTATTAGGTAAATGTTATTAATTATAGCCGAGTTAATTTTTTTCAACACTTGTGCTTGTAAGATAGACCCCGAGGAACGTGTAATCACGCATAAAACCTCATTAATGTGGGAATGGCAGGAGCAGGAGAAGCTCGAGGAGGAGGTGCGGACATATTTTCCACAGCAGTATCACGACCCCGTGTGCCAGGTCGGCGGGGGATGTGGCTCGGCTCCCATCCCGCCCCTGCAGGGGTCCCCCTGACTCGCTGCTCACTCCTGATTGGCTCTCAATTCCTGATGCACATAATAATAATAATAATTTTTATCTTTCAATTTTTATTTGAACAGCGCTTTACAAGTCACCTTCTCAAGTCCTCCAAAGATTCTCAACAGTTCCAAAGAGCAGCTTCTTTTCTCTTTTTTTTTTTTTTTTTTTTTTTTTTTTTTTTTTTTTTTTTTTTTTTTTTTTTTTTTTTTTTTTTTTTTTTTTTTTTTTTTTAGATTTTTTATTTTTCTCGTTTGGACTTTTAAGGTTTGTGTCCGTATTCAAATTTTAGTGTTGTGAATATACTTATGAACGAATCAGCACTTTTTAATACCGTTTTCATAGTTTTAATAATGATTATTATTATTTTATTGATTGATTATTTATATTGATAATTTTAATGATTATTCTCCTTTGGGAGATTAATAAAGGTTTTAGATCTGTCTGTCTGTCTGTCTCTTCCCCCCTTTCTCTCATTTCATGTCATAGTTTTTTTCTTTTTCTTTATTTTGCTTATATATTTGTTAATACTTGCAAAATAAGCTATCTTGTTAGCTATCTATCTGTCTGTCTGTCTCTCTCTCTCTCTCTCTCTCTCTCTCTAGCTATCTATCTTTCTATCTGTCTATCTCTCTCTCTCTCTCTATCTTCCTTCAAATATTTGTACAATTTGTAATTTCGTCCTGTGCCGTGTTACATTTATAGGGAAAAACCGACAGATTCAGAGGCTAAAGATGAACGAAACGCAAACGTACATTTCCGATAACAGATATATTAAAGTTAATTTTCTCTTGGTTGAGTTAAAAATGCGGAGAAGACTATTGGTGTTCTGGATGAGACGAAAGACGAGGTGAATCACCACGTCTTCAGGTCGACTCGCGCATGTTAAGTCAATCGAAATGAATTTGTGCGATTGTTATAAACGATTTGTACTTTCACGCAGCACACAACTGTATAGTTGAGTGGAACTGATTTGATCCTGCGTAGAGTTTTGTTGATGAGCACCTTGAGGAGGTTTTGTTGGTGAAATCTGACTTGTTGTTGTGAAACTACACACTTCAGGTTTAAACAGGATTGACGTGTTTATACAGACGTTATTGATCGGCTCCTGTCTGGTCAGATACTGTCAGGGCCGAGGGCGACTCTCCTGTGTAAACTGTGTTATTGTTGTGTTATAACTGTGTAGTAGTGGTAGGAAATTGGACTTGTGTCCACGAGGTTGCAGGTTCGAATCCCACTTAAGGCTGCCCACTGCTCCGGGTGTGTGTGTGTGTGTGTGTGTCACTTCACTGGATGATTAAATGCACGAGTGTGATACTGCCCCTAGTGGCCATAGTGACAAACTCATTCTGTTTATTTCTTCACTTTCAACTCAACTATTCTGAGTTTTGACATTTTTTCCGTTTTTGACATTGTTTATTGTTATTGTTATATAGGTATTGTTGATTTTTTTGGGGAGTAACTACCACAACAAGCAATTATTTCGATGGTGTGTTTTTGTTTTCGGGAATCCAATGTGTGTTGTCATGGAAACCAGGAATGTCATCATCACAATCAGTATCAGCAACTCTGGGCCTGAATGTGGGACACACCCCCTGGGTTAGTGTCCGACCAATCAGAAAGCTGGACACACATTCTGACTCACACCAGTGGACAATGTTCCCGACTCCGATTCTGCTTGTTTTTGGACTTTTGGGAAGAAACCGGAAGCCCGGAGGAAACCCACGCCAGCACAGGGACTCACTCACTCCTTCAGACAATTTTCCAGACTTTTCCAGACTTCCAAAAGTGTTGACATGGAAACCATTAATGTCGCATCTCGTAATCGTAGTCGTTGATGGGCTCTTTGCGATTGACTTGGCCGAGCCGAACCCAAAGAAGCTTGTGTGGAAATGACACGCATTTGATTGGTCGAGGGAGTTGGGATCGTTGCCAGGTTGTTATCACAACAGCACCGTGTTCCCAATAAACCGTCGGGACAAACAAAGGGTGAATGAGTAACAGTCGACATAGCAGACGGCTGCACACTTCATCTCTGTCAGCTTCGGAACCAGCAAGTGCTCTGGTTTCTTCTTCTTTCCCGTTGATGGTCCTCATTTAGATGGCACCAGACAGTGGGATCTGTTCTGGGACCAGTGTTAACCCAAATAAGCCTCCGCATGAGCGGCTGTGAAGGCGCTCCAGACGCTGCTGGACGGGCCGCAAACTAGGTTGCTGGAGACTCGGATGCTCGGATTTATGAATGTTGTGCGGCTCCTCGGTTCTGCGGCGTGGTTCGGGGTCAGGAGAAGTTTTACTTGGGTCATCTTTTTATATGTTTACTTACCGGTGGATGAACTACTTCGCCTAGCCAATATTCCCCCTTTTTTATCTCTACAGTCTGCTTCTTCTCCATAAGATAAAGTAAGATTAGATTAGAGTTTATTAATCCCACTAGGGGAAATGTTTGTGTTCTACGGCAGCAAAAAAACAGAGAAAGAAAGAAGTGTTTAACAGAGACGAATAAAGACAATTTAATTGACAATTTATTTTATCAATAAGGCAGTGTAGAAGTGATTTATTCACTTCCGAGTCTTTAACAAGGTACTAGTTTATTTGACAACTAGTTTAATAGATTGCTGGGTTGAAGAGACCGCGAAAAACTATGTATTGCTGAAGCGACATTAACATTGCTAATTATCCATTAGCATGGCTAATTAGCATTAGCATGTCCTCTAGGCTTGAGAGTTTAATTTTGACTACTTGTCTGAAGAGACTGCGTCAAACTCTCGCTAACGCAGCTCCGTCAATCCCGTCAGCAACAGTGGAACCATCGCAATGTTCTTTGAAGCAGAATATTTCAATGGGTTTTAAAAACGTGTTTGCGCGGCAAATGAAACGAGATTGAACTGGTAATTGAAACGTCTGGATGTGAAGAGGCGGCGATGGCGCTCGGCTAACCAGTCAGAACCGCGGCTCAGACGTATTCTGACTTTACATAATCAAGTCGGCGTCGGCTGGCGTGGAATCCGCCATTAGGCCGCTCACGAGTCGCCTCGCGCGTGACTGAGGAAGCCACTTTCCTTGGATGCGACCCACAAATAATCTTGTCGGAGTTTTGGCACAAGCCTGTCAGGATCTTTTCCGATGCGGGTTGAGAAATGTCCGATGAGACGCCATTCGTCACGCGGCGAGTGACATCAAACGCGTCCCGCTGAACAGACTTTATCTACTGTTTATTTCTAGTATTTATTCATTCCTTCCAGTGAAGGTGAAGACGACTGCTGTCATTCAACCTCGCGTGTGTGTGTGTCTGCTTATTTATTGATGTGTGTGTGTGTGTCATTGTATTGTAGGGTTGCCACTTTTAACACCAAAAAGTAAGGTACGCATACTGCAGCGTCTAGGGGGCGGGGCTACTGGGACAGTACTGGATAAAAAATCAGTAAAAAAAAACTAAATAATCCAAGGAACAGACACAATCAAAACGCGGGGTCGCTCACTGCACATGGAATAATAATCTTTCGCTATGGCGTCGAATAAACAAAGAGGCCTGAGCTTGAAACAATTGCTCTGCGCATGGGCGGAGTCTGACTGGAGAGCAAAGGATCTTGGGAAATGAAGTCCTGATCACTAGAATTGACTTTTTGTTATCTACTTTTTAAATAAAACAATATAAAAATTATACGATTCACAATTGAGGTTTGTTAAATAAAGAAGAAAGAAGTATTTTTAAGAGAATATTAACGTAATGGAACAATAAACGTCAATATTTATTTAAAATCAGGGGGGTGCTTACAGTATATTAGCGTGGTGCAGTTATAATACCCCTGCATAAAATGTTTCTAAACATTGCAAACATTCAGTGAAGAGAATGAAGACAAAAGCAAGTTTAAAACTCACTGGTGTTTTGATGTTTGAATGGGACTAAAGTTTGATAACTTCTTTTCACCCTGTCATCTTTCTCAGCTCGGAATTACCATGTACATTTATATCACACGTCCGTTCAGAAACGTTCACCAAAAGGAAATGAGAATAATCTCAGTCCTGCAGGTTTGCTCTCAGCTCGCTTTCCTCTTCTCGCTCCATAATTTCCTCAAATGTATATATTTCTCCACAATGTTCTAAAAATCATTTATCACGCTTCTATCTGCCCCTTCCTCACGGCCAATTTCCGACCAAAAGTCTATAATTTCCTCACCTCAACCTCTTATTTACAGGACTGCGTTCACTTTTCCCGCTAAGAAAGTTCCACTTTGCTAACTTTAGACTCCATTTATAAGGAACACGAAGAGACTTCTAGAACAATTTAAAATGATTGAATTGTTTAAGGATTCAATGATGAACAAAGATTTTTTTCCTCTTGCCTTTGATATCATAAGAGAATCATAAGAGACTTCACTCTTCTCATCAGTGTCGGGCTCCGAGGCCACATTCGGCTCTAAAGCGTCTGACTTAAGGCTCATTGGAAATTACAAAATTCAAGTTACCGTAAAACCTCTAATAGAACACCACAGCTCAACTCTTCCGTCATGGTGGCGCTCTATTAGAGGTGACGTTCTACTAGAGGGTGGCGGTGTAGTTTTCAACTTGTTGGTCACAATAAATATCTGATGAATATACCAGACAAATAATTTACCGGACTCCCTTAAGCGACAATAAAGACAAACGTGCGGTTACAATAGTAAATACAACTCTTAGTTTGCAGTGCACTGGTGCTTTCAGAAACACAGAGAGAGAGAGAGAGAGAGAGAGAGAGAGAGAGAGAGAGAGAGAGAGAGAGAGAGCGAGTCAAGCAGCTCCAAATCGCCAGATGAACTCGTTCCTTGGAAGAGCCAATGAGAAGCTTGCATGTGTTGCACGCAGTTTTAATTAAAAAAAAAGTTTAAATCTTTTAAACTCCTTTTTGAATTTTAAAATAAAGCATAAACACGTTTACATTAACCTGTTATGTTGTAAGAAGGAGCAATTGCAGCAATGTGTCTTAAAAGGAGCCAAATGGGGACGTTTGTGAAATGTCGCTTATGATTTTATGACTTAGTATTAGATGCACTTATTTATAACTTATTCATTTATATTAATTATACACACAAGTGTATACGTTAAGGATGGCGTCTATTCGTGGTTTTACGGTATTTTTTTTTTTCATTTCCTTTCTGCATGACCTAAAGCGGCACTGGTTTAACATTGAAGATGCTTTTATCTATGTACATACTGTAATGACGCAATGTGGATCAATGAATTATTTACATTGCTGTTTATTCCCTTATGTACAGAAACACTGTAAATGTTCTCGTGGTCTCGTGGTTCGCTCTTCACTATATTCTCTCCTTCTCGTCCCCCCCGGAAACAATAAACGCCCACTCCTGGCCGACTATATTAATAGTTATTAAATTATTTTGCCGTGGTCTTTCTGCAGATCCTCTGTCTTTGACCTTGTTCCTGGTGTCGGTGGGTTTAACGGTGTGTGTGGTGTGGCTGGTGGCGCTCTGTGGGGTCTGTGGATGGTGCCAACGCAAACTGGTGAGTAATCACACACACACACACACACACACACACACACACACACACACACACACACACACACACACACTGGTAAAAAAATATAAAATGGTAAAATGTAAATATCTAGCTATCTTGCTATCCATCCATCCATCTATTTATCCATATGAAGTTTTATATGGTGTGTATATAGCAGTGTACATACATACTACGAATATATTAACACATATGCACATGATCATAGATACACGCATATAATATACAAAAAAGTATACTCACACGCGCACACACACACACAAACACAGACTGGTAATAAAAACATTTTTCTACCTATCCATCCATCCATCTATATGAAGTGTATACAATATTTATATACAATAATAAAACAATAATAGTCTACCTATCCGTCCATCCATCCATCCATCCATATAAGGTGTATACAATATATATACAATAATAAAACAACAATGTACTTATTCATCCATTCATCCATATAGAGTATATACAATATATATAGTGTATATACATGTATATTTTCACGTATAAATGTACACATACGCACATGATTGTGGATACATGCACAGAGGTATATACAAAAAGTTTAATCAGTGTATGTATATCTATATAAGGCTAAGGTTACGGTATGAGGCTACATACATGTACTGGAGGACTGGTAAAAATGTTAAAAACACAGACTTGAAAATCAAGTTTTATACTGTACAACTAAATGTATATATTTTTCAAACCATGTTTTTTTGGTCACAATCGTATTCGTTTCTAGAGAATGTGTTAATTGTGGTATTTGTAGATGACAGAAAAGTGTCGGTTGGAAGTGATTAGAATCTTCTGTGGCTGGAGCTGCTGCCCCAGATCAGTCCGTTTCACTTTATTTCTGGGAAAGAGCGGCTCGTTTGTGCTGAAGACGAGGAAGAAAATAAAAAAAAAACTACTTCATCTGGGTTTTTTTTTTTTTTTTTTTTTTTTTTTTTCAAAAGAAGTCAGACTGACTTTGCCCTGTCTTGTGCTCTCCAAATTCATTACATTTTACAGGTGATGTATAAAGTATTGGATTATATTTGTATAGAACTCACATATTCGTAATTGTGTTTTGGGTTTCTTCCTTGTGTGTGTGCGTGTGTGTGTGTGTGTGTGTCTGGGGAGCTAGACTGCCCAATAATTACTCATCAAGTAATTTTTACTACATAATTACTACATTGATGTATCTGTGAATTATTTTGACACACAATGTAGAGAAGGATGAAGATGCTGGACAGAATGGCGACAGAAATCTGGAGTTTATCTTCTGCGTTTGTGTTTGTCGAGTAGTTTATATCCACCAAAAGATCCGAGTCAGCATCACGGTCCATAACGCTCCTGTATGTGGTTGGCTTTTTATTATTAATCAGGAGTTATTTCTCAGAAATGTGGGAAGTCTGAGTCGTCAGCAGTAAAAACACTGAGATCTGTGCTCAGACACAATCACACACTTCTCTAAAGATTTATTAGTCTTTGATTAAATTCCAGTTAATAAATAAAACACGCAAACAGAATTAATCACCTGTGACTAATGTAATTCAATTACCGTTTTCCTTAAAATAAACCGACCAGCCATTTTTCAAAGCTCATTAAAAGGAATTTAATGCATCATTTGGGCTTTGCGTTTTTTCGTTTATCTTATTGAATGAGAAGTTGCTATTTATTTTATACTGTATATATTCATCTGCTGATGGGACCAATCACAGGACCTTTCAATGTTTGGATGTCTACATTGATAATCTTATTATCAATATATTACAAATTTTGAATACGATAGAACATTACTTCCTCTTAATCTCCCTTGTGCTTTTCGACAAATGTTCTTTTCGTTCCATTTACAGTATGTCAGTGTAAACTACAGCGAACAAATTGGGTTTTTACATACCGACTTTGCTGATGCTGGAGTCATCATTTCACCTCCATTCGCCCAGTCCCAGACAGGAGTTTTTGGGTTTGTGATGGTCGGAGCGAGGGATGAGTAAAGGAGAGGCAGACGGGCGACTGCGGGGAGGAGAAACAGAGATTTCAGGCTGTAATTACACTCACAACCACACACTTGCCCCGCGGCCGACTACTGTCTTACTTACAGCTCAACGAGGGATTACGGAACAGATTCCCATTGTGTTCAAACTATTCTTCTGGTTTTGCTTTGGGGGTTTTTTCATATTGTTTACGGTCTTGATATTGAAATACCTTGGAAATTGTCTTTCTGTACGTTCATCCATCTGTCTCTCTCTCTCTTTGTCTGTCTGTCTGTATGTCTTTGTCTGTCTGTCTTCATCCTTCCATAAATTGATCACATTCATCTCTCCCTTGTTCCACATCCATTGATTATGTCTAAGCATAACTGTTAGGTAAAACCTTTTGTGACCGGTACTTTGCCTAACTGCTGTAATTTTAATAATAAATCACACGACACAACGGTTAAAGTTAAAATCACAGAGGAGTGTCACAGACTGAGACCAAATCGTAAACGTTTCCTTGCGATCTCTCAAGCTTCTGCTCCTCAGTTATAATCTTTATTCAGAAGAAGAAAGGTAGGGTGACTGTAGACATAACATGATGAGAAAAACGTCACCGTATATAGTGATCGAGTAAAGAAGAACCTTGAAATGCTGTATAAGAACATGTGAGCAAAGAGACAGTTACGGGAAGTTTACGAGACATTTGCTTGCTTCAAGGTTTTAGTTCTGGAAAAATCTGGTTTAAAGCATACTTAGAAAATGTCAACTTAACCTTTTTCATCCGCATTTCAAGTTTACTTGATATTAAACGTTAAACGCATTTTAAAACTTATTTTCTTCAACAATATGAACCCACTTTGGCGTAAACCTTTCAGTTTAGTTTTACTATTAACTATGATCCAGTCCATTCCTCAACCTGAATCTTAAACCCATCCTTTCATCGTCCATTCTTCCATTTACCTGTCCAACATCCATCCATCAATTCATCTAGATGCCTTTGACTGCCGATACGTGTAGATTTGCAAACAAAATGAAGGTGAAGGAGAAGATAGGTACTGGAAGTTTGTGTGAATACCGTGTATAAATAAGAAGAAATCACCAGGAGGAACCTCTTTGTGGTGTCAGCTTCTCTTTGCATTCTTTCTTCATGCTCTTACTTTTTTTTTTTGCTCTGTCGTTCCGTGATGTCTCCCAGCTCGCCTATCTCCTGAAGATTTTATGATAGTCTTTAATCATAGATAAGACGCACTTGATATCGCACTGCATGCCTGTCGGAGATCTGCACTAGCATTTCTTCTTCCGAGCTACTGCGTTCATGTCAGAGGAACGCTGGGAAGGTATTAATGCTTTTCTACGCGTCCTTTTATGGCCTTTGAAGCATATGAATTATTTTATTTAGTATCCCAGATATATGCTGCTATATATGTGCACATAAGCCTTCTATAGATAGATGTATACTGTAGACTGACAGAAAGATCCTTAATTTTAAGTGAGTGAGATTAATTCATCCTACAGAGGAATGCAGCAAACAGAGAAAATGACTTAAAGTTGGTGAAAAATCTTTTTTTTTTAAAGATTTTTAAAGATTTTTGTTTAAGGACCATTAAGAATTTTGCTTAGTTTTTATTAAGGATTTTTCAACATTTCACTTTTTTAAGGAAAAATAAACTGCTTCAATTGCTAGTTTACTGATTTTAAATGTATTCGATTTCTTTCAGTCAATCTAAATACATTTAGAAAATAATTTCCATTTATCTGTCTGTTTATCTATCTGTCTATCTATCTATCTGTCTCGCTGTCTGTCTATCTTTCTATCTATCTATCTAACTGTCTGTCTGTCTGTCTGTCTGTCTATCTGTCTGTCTGTCTATCTATCTGTCTATCTATCTATCTATCTGTCTATCTATCTATCTATCTATCTATCTATCTATCTATCTATCTATCTATCTATCTATCTGTCTGTCTATCTGTCTGTCTGTCTGTCTATCTATCTATCTATCTATCTATCTATCTATCTATCTATCTATCTATCTATCTATCTATCTATCTATCTAACTATCTAGCTATCTAACTAACTATCTATCTATCTAATCTGTGTACAATATGAATATACATATTCATATTGTATTCATACAGTATGAATTACACATACTATCACTATTTACATAATAATACAAATATACGTTGAGTAGCGTAAACGCACATATTTTCTTTTTTTTTATAGAAAACGTTTCTGTTTATTACCCATTTATTTTTTTTTGTTTACACACGCATATTATAATTCATTATTGAGGAAACGCAAAAGCATCGTGGTGGAATGAGACCTTTATCTAAACCAAGATGCAACCAAATCACAGGATTTTCATTTTTTTATGTCAACAATGATAAATGATAGAACAACTATAATTTTAGGAATTTTACTTTACTTGAAAAGAATGAAATTTACTTCCTCTTTATCTACAGTGCTTTTTCTATCTATTTCTATGTTTTAAACTGCATCAGTGTAAAAGCGAGCATTGCGTTCTGCTTCAAACCATTGTAGCCAAACCTCGATGTCCATCCAAAAAAATCGTCTGGTGCCTCGTGTAAAACAGCAGTACAAGTCGTGACGAGATGTTGGTACGGCACATTTGTTGAGTCGTTGTGTTGCCGTGATTCCCATTGGTGGAGGCGTGGCGTGGGAGGAGTCAGGCGTTGGCAGGCGATGTGATGTAAATGCTGGATCTGGCAGGGCTGCTGCTGTGGTCAGGCCAAGACGCCGGTCTTTCTTCCTCTCGTTCAGATCGTTCATCATCGCTCACACAAGCGCTGGCGGCTGATGGCTTTCAGAGGACTTTGTAATGAATACTCCACCTGCGGAATCACCCGGAGATGGATTGGCCAGTCAAGGGATGGTGAGGAGGACAGAAGGAATGATGTAAACAGCCTTTATGTGATTTTTTTTTTTTTCTTTGCATCGATTAACTGAGTGATTTCAGTTGCGGTTTAGTTTGTGATGTCAGGACGAGAGGTCCAATGTTGTATGTCATAGGGTTGAGAGTTTATTAGTCTTGCTCTGAGTTTCTGTGAAGACCAGACTCGCTCGGAAAATAAGACCTAGCAGGACTTTTACCTTTGGGTCGTTTCTGTCACATGACTTCAGAAAACCTGCTGCTTCATCCACAAACAGAAGGAATGAGATGCAATAGCTCATGACCAAGTTTACTGACTAAAGCGTTGCCTGACCACATGTAGTCACTTTTTCACTGTCATGGTTACACTTTTCCCTTTTTACTTTTCTTACACACATGAAAGATAGATTGACAGATAGACACGCTAAAATTCAAGATGATAGATAGACACACAGGCATTCTGATGGATGGATGGACGGATGGATGGATGGATGGATAGATAGATAGATAGATAGATAGATAGATAGATAGATAGATAGATAGATAGATAGATAGATAGATAGATAGATAGATAGATAGATAGATAGATAGATAGATGGACACGCTAAAATTCAGGATGATAGATAGACAGACAGGCATTCTGATAGATGGATGAATGAATGAATGGATGGACGGACGGACAGATGGATGGATGGATAGATAGATAGATAAACATCAGACAGACAGACATAGATACAAAAAAATCAGATTTTTTCCAAAAATGAGAGCGAGACATGGAGAGAGAGAGACAGAAAGAGAGTTTACGTCATGCTTTTTTTTGTCGCGTGAAACAAACATTTACAAACGACTTTGATGAAAAATAAGCAGAAGCAGCTCTGTCCACTCGCCTTCACGATTCTCTTTCTCAGTGTGGCCGCTCTTAAAGACACAGTACACAGACGTGGAAGCTGCTCGCGGGCGTGATCTCTCCATTCAACCTGCTGGAAATAATACTGCAGGAACTCACACTCCGTAGCTGGTGATTGGCTGAAGCTCTCCTGGCAGTGCCCGTGTGCCATCTCTTCTGTGTGTGTTTCTGAAGGGGCAGAGGAACAAGCCGGGCGTGGAGACGGCAGGAACTCCCGACTCTGTGTCCGTCACAGGAAGATGCCGAGGAGAAAACAAAGCCATCAAGTATGTGCCACATCACACACACACACACACACACACACACACACACGCCGACGTGCTGATCAGAACCAGGAGCACTGCCCTCGGGACGTGCAGCTTGTCTCAAGAGACATTTTTACTTGATATTATTTCAATTCATTGCATTTGCAAATGGTTGGTTAGCCAAATGTGTGTGACTACACACACACATATACACACACACAAACCTGTAAGTCACACAAAATAATAATTTGTCTTAGTTTGGCACTGAGTGGTTGTCTTAGTGTGTGTGTGGAAGGGGGTGCATGCATATAACATAAACTATATCTTTCTTGGAAAAAGTGTGTGTGTGTGTGTGTGTGTGTGTGTGTGTGTGAGTGGGGCGGGGGGGGGCAGACAAAGAAGACAGACAAAGAAAAAAAAGGGGAAAGAAAAAGAAAGAGAAAGAGGTAGGGTGCATGCATATAAAGTATATTTTCCTTGGAAAAAGTGTGTGTGTGTGTGTGTGTGTGTGTGTGGGTGTGTGTGTGTGTGTGTGTGTGTGTGTGTGTGTGTGTGTGTGTCTGCGCGACCATACATGTACACACATGGCAGAGACAATTTCTCCACTGAGGGACTAATAAAGGTTCAATTATTATTGTTGTGGTTATTATAATTATTATTATTATTATTATTATTATTATTATTTAACTATGTTTGATACTAGAGCTTATTTGTTTACTCAGACATTAACAAACACATTGTTAGTAACACACACACATATATATATATATTTCTGTTGCGCTGCCTAAAAAGTGCGTGTGCACATATGCTATACGCTTATGAAAGTTAATAAGTGTGTGTGTGTATGTGTGGTTGAATTAAAACTTGGAGCACCTCCAACTTTTCATATTTTTATTATGCTATTAAAAGCTTGTATTGATTCACGTGAAACCGTACATGGGAGATTAAATTTTAGAGTTTGCATTATGTCTTTATTCCGTATCCGGCTGCTCGGCAGAAAGGCAACGTAAAATCGTGTAATGTCATTAAATAAATGTAAGCCATAACATTTGTCCTCGTTAGCAAAGTGATATGCTAGAATTATTAGTATCTGTTAGTCAGCAATTGACAGGTTTGTTGTGTAGGTGTGTGTGTGTGTGTGTGTGTGTGTGTAGCATATTTTTAAAACAACTCTACTTGTGTTTATTATTCCCCTTTTTACTTACAATAAATTATAATAGTGTCATGTCCAGCGACTGATTGGCTTATGCGTAGATGGTGGGTGGAGCAATAATAACAGGCAAAGTTGTATTTGCACAATCAAAGAGTGTGAATTTAATGTATGTATTTTTATTTGAATATGTATTTATGTATATTTGTATGTATATTTATAAATATGTGTAGTGTATTTGTGGATACTAAAAGTGGATTATTTACTCAATATAAACTCAAATTATGCATGCTATCTTTTTTTTTTTTTTTTTTTTATTGCTTTTAAAAGTTAGACTGGAGATTACACTTTATTTTCTCATCCTTCCATTTTTTTAACCGCTTTTCCATTTCTGGGTCACTGGGAGACCAGGAGGTTCCATATACCTCCATGTTTTTTCCAGTTTGCTGTGGTTTTGTGAATTTAAAATAACAGCATATCTGAGAAACAAGTGGAAGTAAACAAACTAAGTTGAGAGTCTTAAGTCAAACGTCAAGAGCTCTGACACAGAGGAATAAACACTGTTTGAAGATGTTTGTGTCTGACAACTACGTGTTTTAATCACAACAAAAGAACTAGAACTTAATCCCACCAATAACATCCTGAGCAATTCTGTTGGGTATTAAGAGAGCAGCCATTAAAAAAGTATAAAAGATTTTTCAGTTCAATTAAAAAAAAGTTGGCTGCTTGCTAAGCTGAACCTCTCGGATTGGTGCCTTGGTTTTATTTATGTATTTCCCATTAAACCTCTAATAGAACACCATGGCGGTCTAATTTTCAATTCAATTTGATTGTGTTTAGGGATAGTTTGAAATATACATTGTACCAAAACTGTATGGTGCTGGAAAAACTTGAACATGGACCTTGAAAGTGCTTGAATTTCATCTTTCAGAAAGTGTTGGAAGCCTGTATTATACCCATATAAAGGGGTGGAGGGTTTTTTTTTTCTATATCCATATAAAGGGGTGGCGGTCTATTTTTTTCTATATCCATTTAAAGGGGTGGCGTTCTATTTTTTTCTATATCCATATAAAGGGGTGGCGGTCTATTTTTTTCTATATCCATATAAAGGGGTGGCGTTCTATTTTTTTTCCATATCCATATAAAGGGGTGGCGTTTTTTTGTTCTATATCCATATAAAGGGGTGGGGTTTTTTTTTTTTCTATATCCATATAAAGGGGTGGCGGTCTATTTTTTTTCTATATCCATGTAAAGGGGTGGCGGTCTATCAGAGGTTTTCTGGTGTATTTGTTGTATTTATTTCTTTGTGTTTTGGCTGCAGTGACCTGGACAGAGACTTCTGGAACAACAACGACAGCAGCACGGTGCAGCAGCGCTGGAGCTCCTATCCACCCAAAGAGTTCCTGCTGAACATGTCGCCCTACGCCCCCTACGGTGACCCTCGCCTCACGCCCAAGTGAGTCTCGGTTACGGCGGGTAAGGACGCCCACTCTCTGTGCCGGGCTGTACCCAACGGGCAAAACCATTTTCTTCCCAACAACTCTAAAGGCTCGTTGTGATTCCTACACATCTCAGAAAAAAGTACCGGGCCCAAAAATTACGTGTGTGTGTGTGTGTGTGTACCCATGTATATTTGAGTGTTCTTATAGTGTATAGACTTGTGTGTATACTACGTGTATATATATATATATATATATATATATTATTTTTACATTTACATTACATTTACATATATAACTTATATACAGTATATATACACAGTATACACACAATTTCAAAGCAAATGCACAGATTCTATATATATAGTATGTATAATATATAAGACATTATAATGTTTTTTTAATAATTTACAATTTTCAAAAACGTAGATATAACATAGTTTAACATTAATGATATATATTTATATATTATATATCATATCTACGCACCATATATGAACAGTATATATGTGTATGTATTAATTTATATAAACAATCTTTAACAACTACTTCAACTTATATACAGTATACGTATAGACAGTATACACACAATTACAAAGTAAATGCATACATAATATGCACACACACACACACACGCACACACACACACACACACTATATTCATATAATGTATGCTTGTATGCCTAAGTGTATAAATGTATATGCGTGCATATATTTCATTTTATACGTATATACATAGTTTAATATTAATAAAATATACAGGACTGGTTTGATATGTGCACCATAAGTCAACAGTACATATTTGTATATATCATTTCTATCACTATATTTTAACCACTACTGGCCCAGACGAAAGCTAATCTGAAGTCATTGTGAGTTTCTTCAGCCTCGTTCGCTACAGCCCGGCCCGGAACCACTCACCCCATCCCATGGACGGTTTCCATGGAGACGGACAACCCTCTGAAACATGTCCCCTTTGACTTTAAGGACTTGATTCCAGCTGTTTTTAGTCCCTGGCGGATGAGTGTAGAGGGTTGACGTTTGCTTTTCTACTAATAATGTGTGTGTGTGTGTGTGTGTGTGTGTGTGTGTGTGTGTGTGTGTGTGTATCCTGTCACTTCTCGTCTTGTGTTTACCGTGGTGTTTGGAGCTGGTGTGAACATTCTCACTCCTGACGTCTGTCTGCTTGTGTTTCCACGTGTTCATCACATAAACGTTTACGTGCTTTGGTTTTGGGCCACAACATCTCTGTTGAGTCGGATCAGCATCACCATCATTTACAACATCATTGGGCAAATGATTCAGGCTGAATTCTGCATTGCTACATTGCACTGCTCTAATGTGTCAAAATAATGTCCTTTAATGTTACCCGTGTTTTAAATTTACTTACAAAACTTTGCCAACTTAATTTTTCTAATTATTTTATCAAATGTTGCATAATCAGCTTATATATTACAGATATATTTTTTTTTACCCCGACATTCTTTATTAAAAAATATTGCATTGTCAATTTTTGGTCACTAATTGGTAACACAAACTTATATTTGTGTTGCCACAAATTAATTAAATATTAATATTTATAAAATAATGATTACTTAAAATTATGGAGAAAAAAACTATAATTTTCAAATTTCTTGTTAACATTTTGGAATAAATAATTAAGGGGAGCGAATGTATATACTGATAATTACGTACTGTATTATTATTTATTAAATTGTGTTAGCAGAACAATCTTTATTTCAGTTAAAATCAAACAATGTGATGTTTAAAATCATTTTAAAAAAACTCACAAAAGTTTACTCTTTTTAATAAATGCACAGATTTTATTATTCTTTATTTATTCAAGTTTATGCACTTGGCAAATGAGACATAATAATGTTTTTTAATAATATATATCTGTACAAATATAATTACAAATGTATAATTATCCTAAAATTAAAATAATTTTTTAAGGTCATAAATATTTTTTTTCAGTGTAAAATTATTGGACTGTTGCTTCTGTGTCACTGTTAGTCTAAACATTCTAATTATGTCCCTAATGTTCAACCTTGTGATTAAAGTCTGGCCCGCACTTTCCTCCGTCCATCCTCCGAGGTCGTGGTGTGTCTTTAATGGCCATCACACATTCTGTTATCTATTGTCGGTCCAGACACGACCTTCAGTCTGAACCTCGTAAGGTCAAGTGGTTCTGATCCGTCACTTCACGTCCAGTGTCAGTGAGAGTCAGTCTCCGTCTCGATCTCTTGAGGGAAAAGCGAGGCTGATTAAAATATGATGGGAAAGGAGAGAGAATTAAAGCGATGCGTCTCATCGGTCTGAAGCCATGAGCTCTCCTTCCATCATTACTTTTGAACTTTTTTTCTGAATTTTAATGGACAAGGCCAGAATCAAGTTCCACACAGGAACCAAACTCAAGCATTGACTTTATTTGACTTGAGCATCTTTATACTGTATTTGCGCAATTTATTTTTTTTTCTGGCTAAATTACATTAATTTTCTCTTTGAAATATGTTTTTTTCTTTATTTAACAAACCTAACTTGTGACTCGTGTCACTTCAATGTTGTTTTACTTAATAATAATAAAACAATAATTTTTCTAGCGGTCGAAACTAATCGCCGATTATAATCACCCCGTAATTTTTTGAGCCTCTAAAATGTATGCTTATGTTCGCATAAATAGGGTTATTACAATTTGTTTGCACTCAATAATATAGAAGAAGAAGACCCAACAAGATCAACTACAGATGGCTTCAGCCGAGTCACATGACGAACCGTGACAGAGCCGAGGCTTCTGGGAGATGTAGTTCCACAAGTCGCCTGTGACTTTCAGATCTTCACATAATGGCCGGACGTTTTTATCATTAGCTGTTGTGAAAACAATACGTCTTCAGTTTCTGTATTATTACTGTGATGAATGTTCTTCATCATCAACTTACTCGGATGGTTTGACCTGAGTGAATGTGAAGATGATGCATCTGCAGTAGGTTTTATAACACAAAACACTGTGTGATTTATTTGCACAGCTTTTACCAAAATATTTCTCATTTCAACTTTGACTGGTCATTAAAACGACAGGAATATTAATAAGGAAAGAATTAAAATAGCTTTACGCTAATTACTTTTACTTACACATTTTAAATATTTTGTTTTTGAATTTCGACAATAAATTTCTATTATTAATAATTAAAAATGTTTTCATATAATACAATCATTTGTTGTAATAAGTGAATTTATAAAAAGTATATATTTTGCTCAATGGAATGTGAACGTTCCTACGCAGGCCTTGTAATACATGCAAACCATGTTTTGTCTCCCACTCAATTATTATGATGCGCTTATTATCATGATGAATAATTTTCTTCATCGGCACAATAAAAGTCCCCGAGCTCTCTGCTAATTCGCGGAATATCCAATTCCGTTAAATCTCCCCTATCACACATAAATATGAAAATGTAAGTTGTTCTTATAGTCCAGCCTCCCTATAGGAGACAGTATGTGAAATTCTCAATATTCCCCTATTCCACATAAATATGAAAATGTAAGTTGTTCCTATAGTCCAGCCTCCCTATAGAAGACCCTATATGAAACGTGATTAACGTCATCCCTGTGGTCCCGCTCTGTCCGTCTGTCCGTACCGTCTCCCAGTGATTCCCAGTCTGTGTCTGCACACTTCCTCTATCTCTTGCTTCTTTCAGTGGCTCGTTGGAGAAAAGGGATGCGGGTGGGGGGGCAGTGGGGGGTCCCAGTCGCAGTGACAGCTGTATAGGGGCCGGGGCCAGCAGGTCCGGCAGGTGGCAAACGCTCCAGAGCCACCTGCACTCCGGAAGCTTGAGGCCCGGCAAGTGAGTGCCAGGATTTTACTCTTTGTTTATTTTTATTTGTTTATTCACACATGTATACGTGACAAATAATAGCAACATAAAAGCCACAACATAATAATAATAATAGAGCGGTACCC
This sequence comes from Paedocypris sp. Pulau Singkep, assembly GCA_017309775.1. Classification (NCBI taxonomy): domain Eukaryota; kingdom Metazoa; phylum Chordata; class Actinopteri; order Cypriniformes; genus Paedocypris; species Paedocypris sp. Pulau Singkep. The sequence goes on along the minus strand of MU204300.1, from coordinate 1,446,980 downwards.
CGACTTACGAAATTAACCCGTGTCGTTAGGCGGGAATTTCGTTAGCTGAGCCGCATTTTACATGCAATTCGTCTAATCCGTGCCACGAGTTCGTGAATTGAGACAAACATTTTTTTTTTTTTACAAGTGATAAACTATTATAAATGTAATAAAAACATGTTACAAAGGGGTTGTTTAAATTGCCCATTGGCGATCTTTATAAAGGTACAGTAGAGTAATAATACAGCGGACAATCTCACATGAACAGTCACCGCCATCTTGAATTGACGTCACACAGACACGGAACTAACGTCATCAGAATGTTCCGCCCGGACCATATAGACCGTAACACCCAGTCAGATTAGCCCACTCGCATCGACTTTCTATCAGCTTATTTGCAAGTTTTATGTAGGGAAGAAAATGTTTTGTGTTAGTGGGTTTGAAATCGTTCACACTCGCGCTGAGGGAGTGAGTGTGAGAGAGTGAGTGTGTGCGCGTCTCTATTTATACCAACGACAGACGTGCAGAAGCCATTCTAGGAGAATACCCGCTCATTTTATATTTTGGAAGCAATACATTTGAAACTAACCAGGGGTTTTGTTGTCGTTTTTTTGTTTATTTGATGTGCGTGAGGATTAAACAACTGGTTTTTACGCTTCTGGACTGCTCGCGGTAAGACCAAGACGCGCTCGTTACATATAGCGGATTTTTTTTCGCAACTCGGGACGAAATTTCGTTACTCTGGTTTTTCGTTAGTAAGGACATTCGTAAGTCGGGGTGCCACTGTAGTACAATCAGATTGTTCATTTCCATAATACACGTTTGAAAGGGAGTAGAAAGAAGTACAACTTGTCTAGTTCCGCCCCTTTTATATTCCACTTCAACACATGACTGTATCCACAGCATCATCATACTTTGACGTAGACCCTTGAGACAAGATAAATATAAAAAGAAAAATTTGACAACATTTTTAATTATTCCGCGTTTTTAATGTAGTTCGAGTAAATGTTTTTTTTTATATATTTATGTTTGAAATGTATCAAGTTCGTAGTTATTTTTAGAGACTCAAAACTTTTACGCTCTCGCGGGCCACATTAAATGACACAGCGGGCCACATCTGGCTCCCGGGCCTTGAGTTTGACACATGTGTCCTAAGGTTTAGCAGGTTTACAATAAAAAAGACAATATTCTAGCTAGACTTGGTAATGTAACATCTTGCTAGTGTAAGATGTACTGGTAGTTTTAAAGAAAATAATTAACACTGAAGCGGTTTGGCCAGGCAGAACTTCATTAGAATTATTAAGGTTTTTTCGTGCCACTCGATGTTTGGAATTAAATAAATTTTTGAGCCTTTCCATAAAATTTATTGAAATGGCCGGTAGAATATTTAATGAATAGCTCTTTTTATAGGATTCTGATCCCCTTCTTCTATCGTTTGATTCACTGGTTCCCCATCCGGGTTGAAGATTTATAGTAACAGATTTCTCTGAAGAATTTGTTGAAGGACTCCCGCTCTTCTCCTTCAGACGCTGTTTGGATGAGAGATGAAAATATCAGATTCAGAATCGTCCCGGGAAGGATTTTCTTCTTTCCTTTTGAGCCAATTGTGTTTGTATTTATTTTTCAAAATCCGAAGTTGACTGAAACAAAAAGGAAACATAGAATAAGGTAGTAGTAGATTATGAAAAGAAGCACTATTTTTTTTACATTTCTGAATATGTAGCTGTTTAAAAATGTCTTCACAGTAATTGCTACATCACTAGTTTGTAATTTATCAGTTATAATTGATAATTAATAAACAGCTACTTTACAGTTTAAAGGATTAAAAGGTCAATACAAGCAGTTTAATATAGTAACAATGCAATGAGCAATACAACATTATGTAAATAGAGTAACAGAAATGCTCCTAGAAGCCAAGCAAAATATTGAAAAAATGATTATTTTTCTGATTATTGAATGTTTTTCTTATATTAATATTACTAATATGTTTTTCTCTAACGTGAACAAAATTTTTAAATGATCAAGAACATGAAACTAGGACGTTTACACCAGAAATTGGCCTCAAATTCATCAATAATGGACATTTTTTATAGACATAAACTGTGAAAGTTTAACACACGAGAAGGGCAATATTAATTATGCCTGGAATGAAATTGCTGATAATTTCATACTTTGTGAGAAGCTACAGTTTCTGCAATTAATGTTTAATACGCCAAAACAAAACTGACCTCAAACTATTTATATTTCTTTTTTTTTATTTTATTAATTTTTACATGTCGAGCAACAACTCAGAACCATTTTTTTCCCCGAACGATATTCGTTCATTTTTAATTCGTCGTTCATTTTTAATACATTTACAATCTCCATTTTTCTTTCTTCGCGCTTAAACTATTCACAACACAGACAAAACAGTACAAACCAAACGAGATCGGAGATACAAGTGTCCGGCATGTCCCATACACACACACTGGCTAATCTTTATAATGTTAAACAGTCCTATAGTGAAGTCTCATCTAAATTCATGCCCCCCGTCCCTCCGCTGGCCCCCTTGTAACCTTCACCAGCCCAGAGACACAGGAATTGATGGGATTTGACTTATTGCTGACACTCATTCCCTTAATAAACGCAATCACCGAGGACACTTCCCTGGAGAGCCGTACCAGGGTCCGTGTTTAGCGCTTGACCCCGCCGCAGTAAATCCTTCAGCGCTCCGCCGCGATTAGACAATCAAAGCATTCGCCAACGGTGAAGCGATTAAAAAATGATAATTCAATTGAGACGTCGACCGGGATGAAAGAAGGCACGAGGAGAGTGTGTGGGACGGGTCATGGTGGACGGAAGTCAAGTTACGGCTTGGTGAGGTCACGCCCGCGGAGAATCAATTACGCCGCACGAGTAGGACGTACGATAACGGTTGTGTGTTTCGTCGTTATTATTAATATTATTATTATTCTGCGCCTTCAAACGACATCCCATAATTGTTCTAACCTTTCTTGACATCCTGCGTGTCTCGTGGTGGCGAATAACACCTGAATGTGCTCATTTATGCTAACACATGAATATGCTAATTTATGCTAAGCTAACACGGCTAGGACAGGGTTGGGCAAACGTTTTGATTCGCGGGCCACATTGGGTTCTAACATTTGACAAAGGGGCCGGACCGATCCAGCTGCTGTCAATCACGTTCTCACCAGCCAATCAGAGTAAGGCCACACCCACGTGAAGCTAATGCCAGAAGTCCAAACGAGAAAAAAAATGAAATGGATGATAAAATCGGAAACGGAAAAAAAATTTTCAAAACCAAAACAAGGAAGAGTTTCGTTTGTTTCTTAGAAATTTACGTTTGATATTTTTGCCGTCTGATTCCATATGACTGACAGTGTAAAAATTAATGTAAAAAATATACTAGTGCAATTCTTTTATGTGCATTTTGTGTTTATGGTTTCGCTTTTTAAAATGTGTTTCATAAAAAAAAAAAAAAAAAGAAACCTTCATAACAGATTAACCAGATTTACATAAAAAAATACATCTGACATACATTTAATTTTCACAAGTTCGGCAGGCCGGATTAAAACATTAAATGGGCCCACCCCAAAAATAGCTTGCCCACCCCTGCATTAGGAGTTCCACCGTGTCGTGACGTGGCTGCATGATGGCAACATTCCACGTATTACCGCCTCCTGACTTTTTGCCCTCTCTTTTCTGCCCCGCCCATTTCCGTCATCCCGCCCCCTCGATGGTTGTCTGTGTGTCCGTGTTCTCCACGCTACCGTTGTCTCCCGTGTGACCTCCGTCTGTCTCCCTGTTCTGTCCTTTCTCCGCCCCCGACCAATGGCAGTTTCGGGGACCCCTCCCTTTCCACCACCTCCACCTTGGAGCACATCCCCTCCTCGGCAGCTCGCCCCAGGCCCCTGGTCAGGCAGCAGAGCCTCCAGCAGCCCCTCACCCACCAGCCCCCGCCCGGCCCCAACGACCCCCCGGCCACCTCCCAGAGCCTGGGCCAGCTGCACACGGGTCCCGGGGGTGGGGGCCACCGGGGGGGCCCGCGGGGGGTGCGTGGCAGCCCGGCTGGGGCAGGGGCGTCCCGCTACAGGTCGGGTGGAGGGGCGAGGTCGCGGTCCAATCCCGGGAGCTGGGACCACATGATGGGGCAGATCCGAACCCGGGGCATGGACGTCAAGTCGTTCCTGTAAGTCGCTACATTTTGTTTTTTTCGGTTTATGATGCAGTAAATGTAGCTAATCTCCTGTGCGCTTTGAGTTTTACCGCCTGTGCCTAACCTGAATTTACGGAGCTAATAAATGTTTTTCACTTACCGTATTGACGGGAATATAAGCACCCTTGATTTTTCAGACACAAAATTCAAGAATTAAAAAAAAACGATATTAATAATTTGTTTTATTTCTGGCTAAATTACGTTCATTTTCTGATGTTTTTTTTTTTAATCTTACTTCTTCCAGTGTTATTTTGTTCCTGTTAAGGGACGCAGCGTTTCATTATTTCTGTTAATTATGGAATCAGATTAGTGGCAAAAATATCAAGCTTAAATTTCGAAGTAACGAACGAAAATGCTTCACATTAACATTTGTTAAAAAATTTCTTCGACATTTATGTTTGATATTTTTGCCACTAATCTGATTCCATAGTTATTACATAGCTCATTACTTAGAGAAATGAGCGCTTATATTTAAGTGAATATTTGATATCGGTGATTATAAGCACCCCGCAAAGTTTTTGAGCTACTTAAATTTGAAAAAACGGGTGCTTAAATTTACGTAAATACGGTATATAGAATAGAATGCCTTTATTGTCATTGCATCCCAAGGCAAGGTTCAAAGAAGGAACAAAAATGTGTTGAAGTAGTGATGGGAGGTTCGATTCTATCTAACGCTCGAACAAGTGAACAAATCGTTTTGAATCTTTTGTGCATTTTGTTCATTTACATTTTGTCCGTTTGTTTTATATCGGCTGTAAAGAAACTAGTATTGGCAGTGACACTTATCCAATTGCTATTACAAAGTGCAACTTTGCTTGTGTTTGTTTTTGCATAATATTTCTTTAAATATGATTAGAATTGTAAAATTGTTCAAATGTTTCATTTGGATTGTATTTACAATGTTACAATGAAATTAGTATTGCTTCTCAATTTGATGCAGAAGAAAGACGTGACAACAGAAAAAATATACAGATTGAACAAACCAATATAAATACCCGGAATATAGAAGGCAAAGGTATAAATATAACACAAGAGAACTACACAAATAGCACAAATAATATACAAATAAATTATTTCATGTGATTATCAAATCTGTTTGGGCATGAATTGACCCGACATGTCAAACACGACCCGTTTGATCAAATAAAAACGATCTTTTTAGCAGGATGTGTTCATCCACACTGGATTGGAAACTGGCCGAACTAGTAAAAAAAAAAACAGCTGGTTGCCGTGTCATCATATTCTGGCCGTTCCTTCACCCTTTCACTCGGTCATGCTTGATTCATGACTTCCATCACTCGCTATCGCTTGATTTCCGCCTGCACGGGCACTTGCTTCCTCCTCGTGCTCAATCGATTACTCATGCCTGATTGCGCTCTGTGTCTCTCTGCATCCTTCTGTCTCTCTCTCCTCCTGCCCATCTGTTTGGCTGGAGCGTCTCCGTGTTTGTCACCTGTGCACAGTGGGATGAAGGAAGAGTGTCTGTCTTTATTCTCCGTAGATTTCAGCTCGGCCCGTACCAGGCGAATCATTTTACATAATTGCCGAGAGAAACATCGACTAGCTGTTTGCAAACTGATGAATCGTAGCTGCTTCCTGCTTGACGTGCTAATCTATATTGTGATTTTCAATGAAGTGGTACCTAGCGAATTATGGGATGTCCTGTTTTTTTTTTCCCCGAAGCGGAAGGATTCCAACTGCTGCGTTCGTTTTCTTTCAGGTTGTTTTAACGTCACATTTTTGGACCCTGGATGTTTTGGGTTTTTTGGACTATACAGGGCTTCGCATAACATCGATAAACATCCATTTCCTCATTTTTTTCCACATCAATCAATATTTTATAAGCTTGTACTGCGCTCTCGATAATTTTCTACATTTTTTAGGATTTATAGTACACATTATAGTCCACAGAACGGTATTTACAGTCTGGGTTAACACATCATGCTGCGATCAATTTGTCCTGATAAAGCTGGTTCGATTAAGCAGTCTTCTGACAGATTGGTGCCACACAAATGAAAGAAGGCGATGAAAATAAAATTAGAACAGAAAAAGCCAACACGACAGTGCCTTCACCATAGTAGGGTGGGATTTTAAGTGCACCTTATAGTCCACAATACGGTACATACAGTCAGTTAACACATCGAGCTGGGATAATTTGGTCCCGATAAAACATGGTCAGATGAAATAAAGTAACTATACAACTATTTGAAAGTAAAATTCTAACTGAAAAAGCCAACACGACGGTGCCTTCTCTATAGTAGGGTGTGATTTTAAGTGCGTCTTATAGTCCACAATATGGTGTATACAGTCAGCTCAACACATTGAGCTGGGATCATTTTGTCCCGAAAAAAATGGTCCGATGAAAGAAAGTAACTATGCAACTTTATGAAGGTAAAATTCGAACAGAAAAAGCCAACGCGACCGTGCCTTCACCATAGTATAGTAGGATTTTAAGTGCGCCTTATAGTCCACAATACGGTATATACAGTCGATCATTCAAGATGCGACCAATTTGTCCTGATAACGCTGGTTTGATTAAGCAGTCCTCTGACAGACTGGTGCCTTCTCCATAGTAGGGTTGCACGCACTGGCTCCAATTAGCTGGAATCCACGGCATTGATACGTATCGGCATATTCCTTTTTTGTTCTGCCGATGGAGTAACACTGTTTCACCTCAAAGGCCGTTTCAGATCTGATCCGTGATGAAACCCACTAATGTTCACGTTCAGCGGCGTGACCGGAGCAGGAGGACGGCGAATGTTTTCCGTCTGGGTGTTTGTCAGGTCGGCGCTTGTGCTTGTCGGAGTTTGTATCCGTGCCAAGGTCGTTTAACAAACCCCAGGTGACACCAGAGAGTGTGTGGTCAAGGGGTTCGAGTCGGCCTTGTGTTCTCCGCTGGCAGATCGACTCTACACAGCATTGATCTTCTGTCTTCGTGATCATTACGACCATGATTAACTGTCATGGAGGAGTAGAGCGAGAGAAAGAGAGAGAGACGCTGAGCCTCAAACATAGAGTCCTTTTATTTGCTACTAACACACCTTGTGTTTTATTAGTCCATCGGCTCGTTTTTTTTTTTTAAACCAATTCGTGGGAAATTCCCCCGTAAATATGGAGTAATTAATAATAAAACGAGGACAGTCATGATTGACAGACTCAAAGCGTGTGTAATTGGATATTTAAATGTATATGTAAATATTAAACGTGTTCAAATGTGTTTTAACAAAGTCAGCTACACGAAACACAATTTGTTATTGGGATTTTTGCATAATTTGTGACCATTTCCTCCACCTGTAAATGACAAACTCTGTAAATTCTGTAAAACTGTAAATTCATAAAGCGTCAGGATCCTCAATATTAACCGTTGCTATGTAGAGCTGCACGATTCTGGATAAAATTAGAATCATCTGCTTAGCATAAAGATTATTATTTTATATTTATATTATTATATTATATTATATTATAAAATAAAGATTAATATTTTAAATATTTAACTCTGAAAATCAGGTTGTCAAACAGCAATATAATAAAACATGTCACTCTTTGCTTTAAATTTAAATAAATGTAATGAAAAATATAATGTAATGTAAAAGTAGTTTGGAAAAAAAATAAATCACCATTCAATGTAATAAAAATAAACGTACCGAGGAACAGTATTATGTACAGTTGAGGGCAAAATGGTTAGCTGTTTAAAAGTGCTTTTGAAATACTTTTCTAGCAATAATTGTTGTGTTTTGTTTTGGCGAGGCTAACAATTTTCGAGATCGCGATCTTTTAACGATTAATCGTGCAGCTCTACTTGTAAGAAACGTTTCGTACAGAACGTCTTACACAAACGACATTGTCGTCTTAGAGTTGGTGTGAATGATTGCAATTTCCATTCTCCATCACTGAAGCTGTGATGCCCCACTGTCCCCTGTGAGCTGTGTGTGTGTGTGTGTGTGTGTGTGTGCGTGTGTGCGCAGCTCCGTGATCCTCATACAAAGTGTGTGTTTTTGTCTTGGTGGCTCCTCGTGAGGACGCATTAGATGAAGTGTTTCCCAGTGAGTTGTGTTTGTGTTGAGACCGCCGTCATGTCCTGTGTTAATGCAGCGGTTCTTAGCTATCAAACAAGATAAAGCACCTTTGATCTCTCACACACCGCGCCATTTTACCACAAACACGCTCCTGTCATGGAGTGGAATGGTTTCCGTTGAATTTGCTTTTAAAATGTGTGTAAATAACACTATAGCCACATTAACTGCCTAATTTAACAATTACTCACGTGTCACTAATATTTATATTTATGTGGCGTGTATATGTGAGTGTTGGTGTTTAGTTGTCGCCTTTAACATTTTTTGTTCTTTATTTTTTACCTTTTTGGGAATTACATTACAATCTGGACATCATCAATTGTGCAGCTACTTTTACAGTATCTTTATTTCGAGAGGAATTTATAGATGTCCTTCAAATTTGCCCCAGCCAATCGTAATGGAGCAATGTATTGTCCCCGCCCCAAATGAGAATATTTCCAAAACACACAAATGATTTGTATAAGAAATGTATGTAACATGTTTAACGCTTTATATTTTGAAAGGACCTTTAAAAAGGAAGCAAACATTTGAAGATTGTAGCGCACTGTTACGTACTGTGAAACTGTTACATTTTTGCAACTGGTAGATCTGTTCTTTGGCAGATTCTTTTTTTCTCTTTCTAAAGTGTTTTATGTCATTATGTCATAAGATGTTTATGGTCATTCATAATTTTGTAGCTAATTTTACGATGTCCTTCTTTCGAAAGGAATTTATTCATATCCTTCAAATCCGCCCCAACCAATCGTAGTGGAGCAATGGACACCGCCCCAAATAAGAATTGTTCCAACACACACAAATCACACATTTATATCACAAGCTGTAGTGATGTGACGATAAAAGTGATTTGATTGATTTTGAAATGATTTGTGTATATTGTATACTCTATCATTTTTAACGGAATTTTAAAAGAAGCAAACATTTGAAGAATGTGGCATATTGTTACACTTTATGAGACTGTTACATTTACTGTGAGTTACATTTTTGCAGCTGGCAGATTTTCTTTCTTTGACAAATTCATTTTTCTTGTTTTAAAATGTGTGGTTAATTAAATATGATAAAACGTGATTTTATATTTCTGCTGGTAGGTGTGGAAAAGAGAAGAGAAGAAACCAACAAAAAAGCGGATTTCTAAATCTAAAACGTCGTGACAAACCCGCGACTGTGTCCATGTGTGAGATACATTTGTGTCAGATCAATTTCCGTCCTAATCTCCAGCGCAGTTAATGTCCTGACTTTCAGGCTTTTAATAATCTTTCACTTTACCAGCCTTGGTGATTGTAATAATTCTAACCGGCTCGAGCTCTAATTCCCCGACACTGTGATTGTCTGACAGCTAATTAAGCTGCTGGAGGCTTCTGGAAGCTTCTGGAAGCCGTGGGCCGGAGCGGACTGAACTACACCGTCTGCGTGTTTGCCAATCATCTGTGATTTTCATTGAGCTTAACATTTAGTGTCCAGCGCTCTGTGGAGATAAAGCAGGCGTCCCTGACCACTATCCGCAGATTAGATCAGACAGAAACACAGAGTCCCTGTTTCTCCCTTTACCACACGGGAATTCCATGCTGGGGACCGTGAAGGCCATTTACTGCTCTTGTAAGGTGATGTTTCAGAATCAACGCAATCGATAAAGCAAGTGTGTGTGTTCTGTGTGTTATTCTGCTTATTTATGGAATCAGATTAGTGCCGTGAGAAACGAACGAAAATGCTTCACACATACGTTTGAATGGGTCACGTTTTTGATTGAAACATTTTTTTTGTTTGTTTTGTTTTTTTTATTTTTTTTGTAAAAAAATTTGTTTTGAAACGCTTTTTGTTTAATTTTTTTTCTATTTGGATTTCTGGCACGAGTTTAACGTGGGGGCGGAGCTTTCTCTGATTGGCTGGTGAGGATGTGATTGGCAGCTGCTTGATTAGGAGGTGTGGGAGGAGTTCAGCGAACGTACACTGTGTCATTCACAGATTTTTTTTTTATATTAGTGCACAATAAAATGTGATTGTGGCAGACTACTTCAGAATAATAGTAGACATTTTTGTTGCTTCTCCACAACTCATCACCACAAGCTGATAATCACTCGAAAAAGACGATGAAGAAGCAATTTCCTTCGTTTCTTAATAAATTGTATTGGATTTTTTTGGCACTAATCTGATTCCGTACTGAATCCTCACAAGCTAGATTCCTTAAAAAACTCTAAAATCCAAAGAAGCATAACTGATTGGTCGGTCTTATGTCCCGCCTCCCAACCCAGACATGCTGGGATCCAGCTCCCTGTGACACAGAGATGGAAAAGAGTTCCTGATAATGGAGCGAAGGACATTATCAGTTGGTTCAAATTTGTAGAAGACGTTTATCTAGCAGTCAATTTCATCTTCACAAGCTGCAAAAAAAATAAAATGCTGTTGTTTGTAAATAATGTGGACCAATCGTGATAGATCTTACTTCTGCATTTGATGATGTTTATCCTTTTTTCATTTCCGGCAGGGAAGGAAAGATGGTGGTTCTCTCTCTCGCCATCGGATTGGCCGAACAAGACGACTTCGCCAACCTGCCGGACCTACAGGAAGTGCCGGCCAATCAGGAAACGCCTTCCAGTGACAAAAGGTAAAGTCTTGCGTTTATTTCCACGTTCTTCAGCATCGTTCTGAAAGTCCTGCAAGACGAATGTTCCCGCTCCGTGAGATGAATCGTGATTATTCTTGTCGTTTTTTTCCGTGTGTGTTTACTGTGTTCGGTCGGCTTTTTGACGTATTCTGCCTTCAGTTAGCGCCACCGCTCACATGAAGTCGATGAGACGGCATCAGCGGCGTTTCACGTCTGGAAGTAAAAGATCTGTTGTTGGCTAATCGAGATCTCCAGCCATAAAAAGTCATTAAAGAATCAATAGTCGTCTTCGTTCAGCTTAGCTGCTTATCAATCACAGTGTCTTTCCACACTCCGCTCCTTCTGAAAATATGGATTTGTCGGTTGGAGTTGTGGAAAGCTGGTCCTGGTTCCCAGGTTGGATTTGTGCAGTCTACATGTACGTCACAATTACTAGACCATTTCATGTTGTGTTACATTAAATATTATTCCAAGCGACGTACAGGATGGGCAGATCACGATTAGATTTGTTGAACCTACTGGACTGGGATTTAAACGTGAAGTTCAAATCTCTAACCACTAGACCACAAATGTCCATCACGATAATTCCAAAGCAATCTATCAAAATCATCGATTCAAACACATATGACAACTTTGATCTATAGTCAGCTAAAATCACATAAACTGCTTAATGTAAACAACTTAATGTATTCAGTTGGATTAGAACCAGTAGCATTTAGTGTCGTGAACATATTCTCCTTCTCAAAACAGAGTCGGAAAAATTGCCCACCGGTGTGCGCGCGAGTGTGTGTGTGTGTCCTGCTCTGATTGGTCTGCCACCAATCCAGGGAGCATGTCCCGCCTTCAGGCCCAGTGCTGCTGTGATTGGCTCCTGCTCCCTGTGACCCAGAAATAAACAAAGTGGATCAGATGCTGGATGGATAATTTGCGTGTGTTTATGTTATTTTTTTCTTGTCTCCGTCGCTCTCTAACTTTTTTCTGAAAAGTTTAAAAAAAGGAAGCCGAGTAGTGCGGTTCACAGTCACACACACCAACAAGCAGGAGTCAGAGATGAGCTGAAGAGATGGACGTGGAGTTTTATTTTACTACCTGTTCACATCTCGTTTTAATCTGCACTTGAAAGAGTGTACATTTTTGTCAGTAGTGTTTAATTTTGGTACATTGTTAAGTATTATATTGAGAGCGGAACACTTATCGACTTATTTGTTGTCCAGTTGTGGTCTGTGAAATGCTGTAAATATTCTAAACTATCTTTTGTTTTTTTATTATTCACTATACTAATGATAATATTTACAACATTGAATTCATGTAGTTAATTCATAATTGAAGTAACGCAATACAGTAGTTACTTTCCCTGGTAATTAGTTACTTTGGTAACGATGTAACCTAATAATGTAATTACTAATTCTGTTACTAATTGTGAGAATTACCTTTTTAAAGTATCATTCCCAACACTGATCACATGCGATTTTGATTTTTCACTCTGGAGAAAGGATCTGGACTTTTTAAGCGCACGTCAGCCACACGACGACATGAGTCTGAGCGTCTGTTACCTGATTTAGACTGTTTCTAAACCAACTGGACGTCTGACTCACTCCACCTTCGTTTAATCAAACTCTCTCCTACATGAAAGTCGGAGCTTTTGTGAGAGGAACTTTAGTTTATTTATAAGAAATATCTCGTTTCTTTGGAATTGAACCCATGACTTTTGGTGTTGCTCTTGGTTTTACGTAACTGTATGTTGTTCACCATAAAAAGCGATTCTCTTATGTTTTGATTGATATTCTCAACTACCTGAAGAGTTACTGTTAGTTAGTTGTTACAGAAATCTTTACTCCTCTGTTAAATAATTCACTATCAAACAAATCCCACGGCTGCGTGATGGATTAGTTCAATTATGAAAAGCAAAATGTTGCGTGTGTGCATCGGGAAACAGTTGCGAATCCGTTGAATGTACGTGTAACGCAATAAATCAAAGATGGGGAACGTATCGATTTGGAATGTATCAATACAGATGTTGCGCAATTAACAGCTGACTAAAAATGTACTTGTACAGCATTTTCAGACGGTTTGATCAAAAGTAGCTACTCTGTTTATTAGATGTGGTGTGTGAGTACTGTGTAAAAAGTAAGTGTTAATGCTAAAACCCAATTAAAGAAATGTAATTTAAAATGTTTGTAATTGAACTGATGACCCGTTTCATTTGTGTAGTTTTTTTTTTAAGATAAAAACATCTGCATCAGAGGTTACAATGGTGTTTATTTTTAAAACGGGAATGAAATTGAAAATTTTAGGTTTGCTAACCAGGGGATAATAATCCTTCGCCGTAATCTTCTTCACATGGCGTCGGATAAACAAACAGCTCCAGGGTTGCCTGGAGTACAAAGGCTTTTCTGATTGGCTGAGAATTCTGGGAAATGAAGTTCTGATCAGCATAATTGACTTTTTTTAATCTATTATTCAAGTAGAAGAATATCGAAATGATACGAGTCTCAAGTTAGGCTTGTTAAATAAAGAAAAATTGTAATTTTAAGAGAAAATGTATGTATTTGAACCAGTAATGTAAAGAAATTTTTTTTTTTTTTTCTTTTTTTGTGCAATTTTTATTTTTCGTAAATACGGTAATTGTTTAATTGTTGATAAACAATTGTCAGCACTGTCAAACGCTTCAATCCAGATGTTTTCTGGGAGACGGTCCAGTGAGAAACGCTCTCCGAATCTTCGCAGATGCTGTAATTACAGGA
>MU204300.1:1378369-1430869 GCA_017309775.1 Paedocypris sp. Pulau Singkep | reverse complement strand
AGTAACTCACATATACTCTGAGTAATGCCGTATTGTAGTCCACCGCGGGAACTACAACTCTCCCGGGATGTATTTTATGTGCTCGCTGACCGTGAGTGTCCACTCGCCGACATGATTTACAGGTGCTGATAATGCTCGTGCCGGCTCCGCCCACGTGGTCTGTTAAACGTCTGTTAATTAATCGTGTGGATTTGAGCATCTGACACGACCACATCCCGGTCGCCGCCCACGGCTTTGAAATTAGCCAATAGGTGAACAGCTAATCACGGACTGACGTCATTTCTTCAGGCCTTTTTTTGGGACAGACATATTTTGTATGTGTGTGTGTGTCAAGCGGGCCGGACCATTACAATTATATTATACTCTGCTCTAAAATATAATCAAAAAAAGTAAAATGTATTTACACCTTTGTTTTGGTGTAAAGAAGCACAAGAACGTTAGGAACCTATGTATTGAACTGACTTCTACAAAACATTCCATGAATTACCTCATATTTAAAAATATAGACATTTATTAGAAATATCTCTGTAGATAAATAATAGGACACACACGCATTTTTATCCACTTTCAAATTATTCTGCGGGCCTGAACCAAACCTCTGTGGGGGCCGGTTCCAACCCACGGGCCGTATGTTTGAGACCCCTGATATAAAGGATATAAATTGTGGCTTTATAAATAAACTAATAATAAGGCAGACAAACGCCACACAGAAGGTCACAGACTCTGGAGCATGTTTTCGGGAAGTTGTATACCATTTCCTTCATTAACATCCTATTGTGTTTCCTCATTTAAGCCCCTTGTTTACTTGTTTCTTGGTTCTTCTTTATTGTTCGCGTTATTGTTTTTAGCCTAGCGAAAGGATTAGCGCAATGCTAAGCTAGAGGCTGAGTCTCAAGATTGCTTGAACTTCCTTTCTGCGCCGACGTGTTTTGTTTTGTTTTAACTGTTATTTTGTGTCTTCTGGCCCGTTGTGTTTGTTTTCTGTGGCTTTTTGAAGAGGATTCTGCTGCTTGGCTCTTGTAGCAGCTTGTTAGTTCGTCCCTCGTGGCGCTTTGTTTTATTTTGTACAGTAAAAGCCGTGTTTTGGGAGGGTGGGAATGCTTTATGCACTAACCAACATTTTCTTTCTTTTATTCTTTTATTGTGATTATTCAGTTCATGGGATTATTGTGTGAGAATAACGCAGTACATTAGCGACAAAAGTCCCAAATAACTAAAAACTGTGTTTGGTCTCCTTGACCACACGGATCTTTCAGACGTGTGTGTGTGCGTGTGTGTGTTTTCTTCTCGCTGAGCCGTTTGTTTGTGCTGGTGAAATCACTGCAGCGGAGACGGCGTGATTGGTACACGAGAGGCCGAGTGCCAGCGCTGATCCCCGGATAATTAGTGTTACTGATGTTTCTGCTTCCGCACGGATCCGAGACCGCCTGACACGGAACACACCTCATATAGGGATCTGATCCGGACAGACACAAACCGCGTTAATCCCAGTGGGAAACTCGCAAATTTTATTGGAGAGAGACAAAAAGACATGAACAAGACAAAGAACTGGAAGAGTAAGAGAAAGTTTGGGATGGATATATAAGGGAATAGTTGCATGGGTATAAACAGAAAAGGCTTTGGGTGGAGAAATGGACAAATAGATCATTGGATTGAAATAGGGATGAAGACACAGATGGAAGAAAAAGAGAGAGATTTGGATGGAGGTATAAAGAAATAGACAGATGAATTGAACGAGAAAGAAAGAGAGTTTTGTATTGATGTTTGAAGAAACACATAGATGGATGGATGGATGAATGGATTGCCAAAGAAAGAGAGAGATTTGGATGGCGTCATGAAGAAAGAGATGAATGAATGGATTGATTGCCGAACGAAGAGAGAGAGAGATTTGGATGGAGGTATAAAGGAGTAGACGGATAAATTGAACGAGAAAGAAAGAGAGATTTGGATTGAGGTTTAGTTTGATAGATAAAAAGAGAGAGATATTTAGATGGAGTTATGAATAAATAGATGGATAGATGAACAAGAAAGAGAGAGAGAGATTTGGAAGGAGGTACGGAAGAATTGATGGATCGATTGAATACAGACCAGAGAGAGATTTAGATGGAGGAATTGATGGATGGATTGAACAAGAAACAGAGAGAGAGAGAGAGAGAGAGAGATTTGGATGGATGTATGAAGAAATAGATGAATGGATTGAAGAAGAAAGAGAGAGAGGTTTGGATGGAGGTACGGAGGTTTAGATGGATGGATTGAACAAGAAACAGAATGAGAGATTTGGATGGAGGTATGAAGAAATAGATAAATGGATTGAACAAGAAAGAGAGAGAGATTTGGAAGGAGGAATTGATGGATTGATTGAACAAGAAAGAGAGACATTTGGGAGAGAAATTTAAATGGATTAAAGGCAGATTTTGGATGGAAGTACAAGTATGGATTAAGTGAGAGAGAGAGAGAGAGAGAGAGGAGTCAGATGTAAAAAAAAACAAATACATTCATTTTTCGGCCGAGACTGTTGCATTTGTGTTGCCAGATTGAGCAGAAACATGCGGCTGGATGTTTCTCCGCAGCTTCCCGGAACAGTGAGATTAAAAAGCCGCTGGTGTGTCCTCGTGGTTGCCAGATCCACTGCTGCGTGTCATTTCGGAGCGGGGGCATCGTGCTGAGACGGACAGCTTAAGTCACCGTGAGACGCGGGTCGGGTCGGCTCCATATCCTCCTCACTCTGATATGGAAATAAAGGGCGAGCGAGCGTGACGGCGCAGGGTTCAGGAGGAAGAGCCATCGGTGCTGATGTTGTACAGATGTTCAGCTCCACCTTTCACATGGATCACGGCGTCTACGATTCCGATCGGATGCTTTCACCTTCTTAGGTTTCTCAACGGTCATAGTCGTGCCATTACACTAATTGGAGAGTCCGAATTAGCCATACGTATCATTCAGAGTGTGTGTGTGTGTGTGTGTGTGTGTGTGTGTGTGTGCAGAGAGACAATTAACCACAGAGCGTCCTCTCCTTCCATCTCCGACATAGTGATTGGCATCAGCTTTCTCCCATTTGGCAATTTATGGGAGAATTGAGGCATGAGATGGTCTGTTGAATGGATGGATGAAGAGAGGAAGGCAGATGGATAATAGGATGGATGGATGAAGAGCAGAACTGGAGAACTAGAGACTCGCTGAGAGATCAAGAGAAACGTGAAGAAAAAAGAGTGATCAAGAAAGGGAGAGACAGAGAGAGATGGATGGATGAATTTGAGAAATAGACACTGACAGAAACATTAGGAGAAATACATGAAAAGAATGATGATTAAGAGAGTGAGAGACAAAATGATGGATTGATAGGTGGATGGATGGATTGATTATGGGATGAAGGTAGATAGATAAAAGGATGGATGGGTAGAATTGGAGAACCAGAGACTGGCAGAGAAATGAAGACGTGGTGATCAAGAAAGTTAGAGACAGATAGGAATGGATGGATGGATGGATGGATGGATGGATGAATTGTACAATTAGAGAACTAGAGACTGACAGAGAGAGTTGAAGAGATATATTTAAATGCATGAGACAAAAAAAATCAAAGTGAGAGAAAAGTAGATGATGAATGGGAAGAAGGGAAGAAGATCGATGGATGGATTGAGATGTATAAAGAGGATTGTGAGGATCACACACACACACACACACACACACACACACACACACACACACTGTTTTGGGGAATTTTCTGTTTTCTGACACTTACATACATAATAGAAGATAATAAAAGATTTTTGTCATCGAGCAAATACTGATACTGAGAGCAAATGTCCATTGTTTGCAGGATGATGTTGTTGAGTTTGAAGGAAAGTTATCAGACGCTTCCGCGCTCCAGCAGTTGTGTTCATCACGGCCTCATCCATCACACGCCTTCATCATCCTCTCCTCCTACTGTACATTACTGTCTTCCTCGCTTCTCCCGGCACGGCACTGTCACGCTTCTCTGTTACACCGACACATTTCCCATTTAAATACACATTTCATGTGTCACACACACTTATACGCCATGAGACGTGCAGTGAAATGTGTTTTTGTTTTGCACGCGCACATATACACGCAATAATAAAGGACATGTGCGTATTGCTGTAGAAAACTGTAGAAAAACAACGTGAAAATAAAGATATAATTGACCATTGATGGATGGATGGATGGATGGAAAGATGCTGTAGATGAATAGATATAGACAGACAGATAAATAGATAGATGGATACTGTGGATGGATGGATGGATGGATGGATGGATGGATAGATATAGATAGATAGATAGATAGATAGATAGATAGATAGATAGATAGATAGATAGATAGATAGATAGATAGATAGATAGATAGATAGATAGATACTGTAGATGGATGGATGGATACTGTAGATGGATGGATGATGGATAGATAGAAAGATGGATGGATGGATGGATGGATGGAAAGATGCTGTAGATGAATAGATATAGACAGACAGATAAATAGATAGATGGATACTGTAGATGGATGGATGGATGGATGGATGGATGGATGGATGGATGGATGGATAGATAGATAGATAGATAGATAGATAGATAGATAGATAGATAGATAGATAGATACTGTAGATGGGTGGATGGATGGATGGATGGATGGATGATGGGAAGAAAGATGAATGGATGATAGATGGATGGATGGATACTGTAGATGGATGGATGGATGATGGATAGATAGAAAGATAGATGGATGGATAGATAGATAAGCAAATTACATTGTTTCCAATTAAGATGCTACGCTATAAGGAAAGCCCTTGAACTCGACCTCTGACCTTTCTTCAGGCTCGTTTCGTTTTCCTCACAATCGTTCCTCCGCGTCCGCCTCTCCGCACAACCCCCATTCCTCAGAAGACGAGAGCGCACACGCATCACGAGATTGCGACGCGGCGTGACACCAGCATACCAAGTAGCCATGTGAATCACGGCCCGTGTTCACAAGACCGGATCCAATGTGCTCCAGTGATCCGGGAAGAAGGCGCCGAGCTTCCTCCCACGCCCTTCCCGAGCTCCTCTTCCTCCGTCTTCACAATTAGCAACGCGGTGTGTTGCTATGAAGAGCTAATGATGCTCTGCCTCTAGTCGTCTCACCCACTCGCTCTGCTCTTCTCCGTGTAATGATGGTGGTGATCGCAGATGCACTGCCCTGAATTAATAATTGCCGTGTTGAGTAAGCGTCGAGATAATGTCGTTTCTTTGCCAGTTATTTTTTGCTCAAACTGAACTGCGAATCCTGAACTGTGACTTTGGAGAAGTTGATGAATAGTAATAGAGGTGAAGAACAACCCCGAGAGTCAGTGCAGTGTGCGAATAATATTGAAGAATACGTTCTAGACCGGAACATTAGTGTAGACAGACAGAGAGAGAGAGAGAGAGAGAGAGAGAGAGGTGGATAGATAAATGCAAAGAAACTTTATCCGTCCTAATGGGAAATTTGATTTGCAGAATTTTCTTGTAGTAAATCCATTAAATTGGTTACAGTATTTTTTTGTTGGGTCAAAAAATTTTTTTATAATAATTTATGTCCCATCTTGAGATCAGGATCGTTCACAGTAAAGCACCTTTTTTAGAGATCAGTTCGTTCCTATAATAAAGCATGTTTTTAGAGATCGGACCGGTGCTGATAAATCTAATTTTTAAGCAAAAGCAAATTGTAATTTTTTCATTGTTAGGACAAATAAAGGTTTTTTCTTCAGAAATCTTTAATAAATGGTCCCAATAAAATATGTTTTTTTAGAGATCACATTTAAAAATAAGCGTATTTATAGATATTTGATTATTCCCAAAAAATCATATTTTTAGAGATCAAATTGTTCTAATAATATGATTTGAGAGATCGGGTCGGTCCCAATAAAGTGTGTTTTAGAGATCGGACTGGTCCTGATAAAGCAAATTTGTAATAAATGGAATGAACCAATCTCTTTAAACTCTTTAAAAAAAAAAAGAAAGTTTTTTCATCTACTTACATCTACATACACATCAAAAAAAACATCTACACACCACACAAACCACATTATTTGGTACGTGACCGACGTACCGGAAATTCCGTTTTTCCGAGTTGTGTAGATAAAAGCCGTGCGTTTGTCAGCAGCGTCACTCGTTTAACACGTGGCACCGCAGCAGTGTTTGCAGCTTCAGAATCCCTCGTATTAAAGAGACTTTTGTGTAAACGTCTTGACAAATTCGGGTAACAGCAGGATCTTGACACGGATCAGCTTGTGATTCTTTATCTGTCGGGAAGAAAACGCTCAAACCGAGTTAACACCATCCGTGTATGAATGTGTGTGTGGATGCGTGCGTTTTTCACAACATGTGTGTGTGTGTTTGCTGCATCGTGTACGTATGTTTAATATCCATCTCCACACGGGTCACTTTGTCAACCTCCTGCCAAGAACACAATGCAAATGCAATCATTTGCCGTTGCTTTTAGCCGAATGCTGGACGTAACGTGACAATAGAACATGATTGGTGGTGATGGCGAGTCGCTCCACACCCTGCTGGGTTCAACCTCAAGCTTACACACCCTGCGGGGAACATTAATGACCACCTCCTGATCTTCCACCATCTGAAGGATCTGAGCTATTGATGCTGAGACGGCTTCTCTCTGCCGGGTTGCCCTGAGGACGCCAACCAGTGTTAATGCAAAACAATCCACTGGAAACCTTGAACGTGGCATAGTTGATGGTGAGAGAACGCGTGTAGTTGAATTGGGATGCAAACTCAAACACTCAAAAAGTGTGCGACTGGAACGTCCCGATGGGAATTATCAGATGGGGTTTGGTCCTCTTAAAGAACGGGGGGATCTGTGCGGGTCAAGTGCCATTTTGGGAGATCGGGATTGGTCTAGATTAAGCATAATTTGCAGAGATCGGGATTGGTCTAGATTAAGCATAATTTGCAGAGATCGGGATTGGTTCATATTAAGTACAATTAATTGAGATCGGGATTGGTCCAGATTAAGCATAATTTGTAGAGATCAGTATTGGTCCAGTATAAGCATAATTTGAAAAGATCGGGATTGGTCTAGATTAATCATAATTTGAAAAGATTGAGATTGGTCCAGATTAAGCACAATTTGTAGAGATCAGGATTTGTCCAGATTAAGCAAAATTTGTAGAGATCAGTATTGGTCTAGTATAAACATAATTTGAAAAGATTGAGATTGGTCCAGATTAAGCATAATTTGTAGAGATCAGTATTGGTCCAGATTAAGCATAATTTGTAGAGATCAGGATTGGTCCAGATTAAGCAAAATTTGTAGAGATCAGGATTGGTCCAGATTACGCATATTTTGTAGAGATCAGGATTGGTCCAGATTAAGCATAATTTGTAGAGATCAGGATTTGTCCAGATTAAGCAAAATTTGTAGAGATCAGGATTGGTCCAGATTTAGCATAATTTGTAGAGATCGAGATTGGTCCAGATTAAGCATCATTTGTAGAGATTGAGATTGGTCCAGATAATAGGATAATTTGTAGAGATCAGGATTGGTCAGCATGTATTTAACGATCAGTAAACCTCAAGTGAACAAGTCTTACTACCTGATTCTTATAGTAGTGAATCAGACTTTCGGTCTCACTAAACTAAACGGCAACTACCGCCTTGTGATTGGACCAATCTCAACCAATCACAGTCACTGCTGTTTAAGTGTAAAATATTTGTAAAAACTTGTACCCTAATAAATTCAGAGGAATGTCATGAGAAAACAATCAAATCATTTAACGCAAGTGAAATGTATTTAAAATGGTGATTAAAAAGCATTAGACTACATAATTATTTTCATCCAACACTGAAGATGCAGTGACACAATATTTATGTGAGTGTTATTAAAAAAAAAACATAAAAAGCTACTTTTATACAGCTGTATATTTATATGTTTTGTATATAAATGTATTTGTTTGCGGAATCTGCATTGGATTTAATATCAAACGACTCGAGCGGGATGGGAACGTTCCGGCCCTGAAGGCAGCATCAGCATCAGCATCAGCATCAGCATGGGATGTGACCCTGTTATCATCTGTAGTTTGGATGGATGGATGGATGGATGGAGGCTGCTGATGACCCGATCTCCCAGCATTCTTCACTCCAGGTGCTCCAGCCGTTGCCCTGCCAACGGAATCTGTTTCTTCACCCTGGGGACCAGAAGTCAAACTCAGCTATTCGTCTCCCCCCTCTGGCAGCCCCATTACCACCAGCTCATCACCAGTCCCTTCCTGGCCACCGTGTCTCCTAATTGTTGGAGGAAACACGACTTCCATCTCCTCTTTAGCCAGTGGTGTTTACCTTGTGTCGTGTTTCCACAGAGCCGAGGCTTTTTCTTCTCAACGTCACGCTTTCCTTTGCTCTTTGAAAGACAACCCCCCCCCACTCTCGTTTTCTCTTTCTTTGTTCTTTTCTTTTTCCGTGTTGCCCACACTCTCTGTTTCTCACGTCTCTTTTTTTCTCTCTCTCTCTCTCTCTCTCTCTCTCTCTCTCTCTCTCTCACTCTCTTTTTCTTTCTTCCTCATTCAGTCTTTGTCTCTCCAATCTTTCTCTCTTTTTCTTACGCTTTCTCTCTCCCTTATTCTCCCTCTTATTCTCTCTCTTCACCTTTCTTTCTCCCTCATTCTTCCCCCCAATTTCTCTTTATTTCTCTTTGTCCAACTTTCTCTCTATCTTTATCTTTCTCTCTCCCTCATTCTTCCACCCCAATTTCTCTTTCTGTCTCTTTCTTTGTGTCTTTGGCTCTTCCATCTTTATCTCTCTTTCTTCCTCCTTCTCTCTCACTTATTTCTCCACCCTAATATCTCTTTCTGTCTCTCTCTCTCTCTCTGTGTGTCTTTGTCTGCCATCTTTCTCTCGCTTTCTTCCTCATTCTGTCTCCCTCCATCTTCCACAGAGAGTTTCATATTTGGATTTTATTAATTCAAAAAAGCAGCGAGTCAAACTGCAACTTTTGAACTTTATTATGGGACGAGTGAAACTCGCCACATACGTGACACGAAAACAGAAAATTGAAAATGATATCAATGATAGCGTTGTTTCTGTTTTTAAAGGTTTAATCCAATCAAGAATTTTCATCGATTTTAAGTTTTATGTAAACAAGCAATATCTTGAGTTTTGATTTGGAATGGTGTATGAATAGAGTTCTGTGCGCGGTGGTTGAAGGAGAAATAGTCTTCTGCTTTTAAAAGGCTATTGTGTGAAATGTAAAAATGTTGTCGCAAAACATGTGAAAAGATATGTGAATAAAGTGTTGTGAAATCTCCTTCTTCCACCCCTCTTTCTCTTTCTGTCTCTCTCTGTGTCTTTGTCTCTTCCATCTTTCTCCCCCATTCTTCCACCTCTTTTTCTCCCCCGTTCTCCTTCTGTCTATTTTCCTCTCCCTGAACCATATATTCTGCAATATCTGTCATTTACTCTAGCTAATTGGTCTTTGATTTATTCGCTCACACTCATTTGCACATTTTTTGCACATTTCACACAATAGTCGACGTGATTTTGTCTCGTTCTTTCTACCAGGTCGGGGGGAAACAAACCAGGCTGCAGCCCTAAAGGACAGACCCCGGACGAGAGCAACCGCAGGCCGGACGCAAACTCCTCCGTCTCAGACCTGGCCAACTCCGTCACCAGTGACATGCTAATGGTAACCAGACTGACTCTGACTTCCTTTCATTTTACCCAAGTAGCTGTTTTCCATTCACTTTTTTCTGACCATTTCGGGGTCACGGGGAGCTGGAGCCAATCACAGCGACTGTGTCCGCCCTGAATCGGTGACCGTCCAATCACAGAGCTTGATGCTAGAGCTGCACGATTCTGGATAAAATGAGAATCATGATTTTTCTTTTTTGCTTGGAATATGGATCACGATTCTGAATTTAATTATTTTATTTTCTTTGTAAAGATTTAACTCTAAACATCATGTTGTCAAACAGCAATAGAATAACACGTATTACTCGTTGGTTAAAATTGAAATAAATATTGGGAACAGTAATGTAAAAGTACTGATGTAAAGAAAAAATGTCTTATAATTAAAATAAAAAAAAATAAAATAAAAACATTTTAAATCTGCGAAATCTTTCAACCAATTTTAGTTTTAGGAGCTGTCATGGTGGGCGGGGACAGCGAGGGCGGGTCTGCTTTGTGATGGGTTTCACTTTGACCAATCAGAGCAAATGTCAAAAAAGTCCCAAAACAATATGTACTCAAGAGGAAGAGATTTGCACACGAGTGTGAAGATGCAAACTGGGCACATGCAAACGCAGTTGCGAGTTTTTGCCGCTAATTTCATCCCATAGAAACATTGGAGTTTGTGTTATCTGCATATCATACGAGTTTGGCTGCATCGAATTTGCCGTATGAATGCTGGATTAAGTAAGATTAATTATTATCAAGTAAGTTCAAGTTCAAGTTTATTTATATTGTGCTTTTCTTAGTTCGAGACCAAACCAAAGTCGCTATGCGATTTAGGGGAAAAAATTGTCTTTAAAGAAGAAGAAAAAAGGGAAAAAAGCCAGTTGAAAAAAAGAAAAGTAGAGATGCACAACTAATCGTTAAAAGACCGCGATCTCGATTCCACCCCCATTCGCGATTTTTTTAACGGTTAATTGTGCAGCTCTACTTGACACACACACACACGTTCCAGACTCCATTTCTTTAGCATTTTTTTTTTCTTTTGCAACTGGTCATCCTCGCTGTGAGACGACGACGCCGCACAATAATCCACCGATGTGTTGGTGTGAGTCTTTACAGTGTGTCTCCATATAGATCAAACAGCGAGGCCTGATCTTCCGCAGAAGGCTTCCTGTCATGACGTGGGTGGGATGGAGTCACGTTAAAGACATCGTGATGAGGGTTAATGATGGCGCGTGTGGGCACCGTCCTCCGCTCAGGGACGCTCGGGCTCGGCGTGTCAAATTAAACCCAACTTTCAGCCAAGGTCCTGACATGGATGGAAGTTCATTAATCTGACACGCTGATGGTTGTCACACTTCCTAAAATGATCCATCACTTTGGTGTTTCAAACAGACTTCAGCCAACTCTTCGCCCTTCGCCAGTTATTGATGTGAGAGGAAGAGGCGTCGACTCCTCGCCCATCTTAATCTGTCCCTGCGTTTCCAAGACGTCTTTATGATAAAAAAAATCGGAACTTTTATTTGTGTATAAAGCAAATAATCCAACAGCAGTGAACGAAACTGAAATTTGGGCCTTTTGACAATTGCTAGTGAGATCAGCAATTAATAAAATCTCGTTAATAGTTAAGTAAATCACTCGTCACGTCTTCTGAGAGAAAGAATGGTGATAAATGTCCACTCGAACAAAATATTTAAAGTTTAGTGGACAGAACTTGCTCATCCTAGTAAATGGTCCTAACGCAAGGAGCATCAGAAGAAACACACGGGTAAATTATTACAAAAAAAAAAATGAAAGAGGGCAACTATGTGGCAAACAAACAAAAAAATATATTTTCCTCCCTTGATGAGGAAAAACGAGAGCCTGGGAAATGTAGTCCAGAGAGAATGATTAAGACTACAACTCGTTCAATAAGTAGATTCCAAACTGAAAATGTATGGGCACTAGTCTTCTAGATTTCTAGTCTATCTAGTCTTCAATAGCTCAACTTGTTTTAGTAGTACCTTCGATGATTTCTCTTTCCGTTGATTGTGTTCCTACTGTTCTGTAGTTGTCTCCGGGCTCTGAGGAAGAGGAGCACGAAGGGCCGGTGTGCGAGAAGCTGGGTCGCATCCAGTTCAGTGTCGGGTACAGTTTTCAGGACTCCACGTTGACGGTGAAAATCCTCAAGGGTCAGGATCTACCGGCGAAAGACTTCTCCGGAACCTCGGATCCCTTCGTCAAGCTCTATCTACTGCCAGACAAGAAGCACAAGCTGGAGACCAAGGTCAAGAGGAAGAACCTGAACCCGCACTGGAACGAAACCTTCCTGTTTGAAGGTAGATTCACTGACTTGTTTGAAGACGCGCTGTCTTATTTTCAGGAAAACGTTGTTATTTACGTCTCATTTGTCTATCGCCGCGTTTTCATCACTATAATCGTGGACACGACAAACCCCAAAAAAACAAACAATAAATGGTTTGTTTTTGCCGAGTGATTAAGTGCGAAACGGAAAAGTGTCCAAATGCCAAAATAGCAGACGAAACGCACTGGAAAATAAATGTAACTAAATAACCCGCACAAAGAAAACACAGAATAGTTAACGTAACTCCCTGAACAAAGTCAAACGGGTGGTTACAGAAAATAAAAAGGGCAGGACACACAACCCTTCGTTTGCTCCGTAACGGAAAACACAAAATACAGTTTGTCACAATCAAGCAAACCTGGAGATTGTAACAGATAGACTTGTAGATAAACTTACTGCGACAGCTTTTATAGTCCAACCCCCAACTGGATGAGCCAATGGGATGCTGGCAGGTGTTCAGTTCCCGAACCACTCCAGGCAAAATTTTGCACAGCGTTTATTACCTGCACTAGAACAGTGGATGTGAGTCAGTCGGCAGTCGAGTTTAGAAAAGCATAAAATAAACAGGCAGAATGAGTGAGGAAACACAACAGTGAAGTAAGTCTGCTATCAACTCCGACATTTTAAATGTGGAAATACCACACAGACCCAAAACTGGGTCGTAACAATGGTCATGTGACCCTGAATCGGACTCTATACGAGAAGGACGTCTGTTTTTACACCTTCTTTCTCTCTTTTTTTTTTAGGATTCCCATATGAAAAGGTGGTCCAGCGCACGTTGTACCTGCAAGTGTTGGACTACGACCGCTTCAGTCGCAATGATCCGATTGGAGAGGTGTCCATCCCCCTGAACAAGGTCGACCTGGGCCAGAACCAGAGCTTATGGAAGGAGCTGAAGCCCTGCAGCGACGGCAGCGTGAGTGGAAAACACATGCACACACTTCAGTTATAGAAAGATAAGCCGACGAGTCCAATCAGTTTTGCTTAAAAAATAAAAAATACCGTATTCATGCCAGTATAACCAGTATAAGCACCCCACGAACATAAGCACCCGCATAATTCGTCATGCACAAAGTAAAAACGAAATAAAATAAAACAATTTCTGGCTAAATACTTCACTACTTAAAATACATATTTTTCGTCTTTTAACAAACCAAACTCGACTTCGTTCATTTCGATATTGTTTAACTTGAATAATAGATTTTTAAAAAAAAGTCAATTCTAGTGATCTGACTTTCATCTCCCAGAATTCTCAGCCGATCACAGGAGCCTTTGCACTCCAGTCTGTTCTGTTCACTGTTCTTTTTCTGTCCCAACACTTTTGAACTTTGTTTCCAGCCATGTATTCGCTCAAATACGGTAGTCAAAATCTACGGTAGTCGCACATTTCTTGTTATTGCAATATTGTTGAAAGAGTGTAATATTATCTACGTATATATATAGATAGATAGATAGATAGATAGATAGATAGATAGATAGATAGATAGATAGATAGATAGATAGATAGATAGATAGATAGACAGACAGACAAACAGACAGATATTTAGACGGACAAACAGGCGTTCAGATGGATGGATGGATGGATAGATACATACATTTCTTGTCTCTTTATTTCCTCTTCCTGGATGGAGGGACCGACAGAATGACTGAACGGAGGGATGGACAGTACACACACACACACACTGATCGTGATGGAGCGGATCAGTCTTCCTCGTGTTCTGGCTTGTCAGGAGGAAGAGGACGAGTGGTAACATCAAGCGGAGGCACAGAGGGAAGAGGAGGAGAAGAGCTGAAGTGACTGACAGGGTTGGACTAGGCTCGGCGTGTGGGACGCGCCTGTGGGTGCTGTCAGATGGCTGGTGAAAGGGTGTCGCGGGCACACACAGACAGAGCCTTTGAAGCTCTTGGGTTCGGGCTGTGACGTGAGAAGTCTCCCGTGGATGAAGAGGGTTGTTAACCAGCATCTGGTCATTAGAGCGCTTCACCGACTCCATCCCCCGAGAGAAATGTTCCTACGTGGAGAACGTTCTTTAACCAGTGAGATGAGAAGTGTGGGATACGGGATCGGGCGTCGATCCCATTTAATTCCGTTTTTATTGCTTGGTCAAAACCCACATTACATCTAGATTTGACAAAATTAGCCGATATTAGCGGCAAAATGATCAGACGTACTTTTCTTAGAAGCGAACAAAAATGCTTCACATTTATGTTTGATTGTTTATTTTTCGTTTGCAATCTGCACCTTTTTTTGCGTTTGGACTGGCACTAGCTTCACATGGGGGCGGGGCTTACTCTGATTGGCTGGTGAGGATGTGATTGGCAGATGCTTGACTAGGGAGTGTGGGAGGAGTTCAGCAAGTGTACATCTGAGGTGTGATTAACCGCCTTTGAATATTCGCACACAATACACTGTGATAAAAGTGTTGGTTTTTTTGCTGTATAATGGCTGTTTTGTTTTCCTAGCCATTGTCGCCTAATGCTCACAGTTGTTGTTCTATTTGTTTCTGCTCAAGTGAAGTCAAAACGGACAATAGGGCTATTTTTGCAGTGTCTATAAATTGAAAAGTCACATTTTCGTATTGCAGGTAGTCCTCATAAGACATTACTCTTCTTAAGTAAATTTGTTTTTTTCTTTTTCTTTTTTTTTTTCCACTGCTCCATTCTTTCACAAGCTGGGTCTAAAATGACCACTATTGAAGTCAATGAGAAAAATGAAAAAAATAAAAAGTGGGTTCTTGTATCTCAAACACAAAATTGCGTGTAGTCCTCATAAGACACATTTGTAACATGAAGCAATTTGCTAAATAGGCACTCGCCTTACCTAAAGTGAGTTTTTGTTAGTTTTGCCTTTGTTAGTTTTAGAAGTAGCTGTTTTTCTCTCATTACCGCTTGTCAAAAATAACACCGCTTGTGAAAAGTAGTTCCTATAGATGTGAGAATTGTCCTTGGTTTGATAAGTGCTCTTATCTTTCATCTGCTTGGTCATTTTGTATTTTCTACAAACCTTTTTTATGCTCTCTCTAATTTATTTGACTATTACATTTCATAGATCCATCCATAAACACACACACACACACACACACACACACACACGCGTATATAAATCCATGGATCATCCATCCTTCTACCAATCCGTATAAAAGCTCACACACATAAGTAGATCTATTCATCCATCATCCATCCTTCTACAAATCCATAAACACACACACACACGCACACACACATAGGTGTCCAGGTCCAAAACACTATTTGCAAGACAACGTAAATGCCCAACGAAGAAAACGTAGAATCAGAATAGATCATGAGAGATGAATAATTCTTCTAGAATAGATTGTGAATGATTTGTGAACTCTCGACTGTTGTTCCTCAGGGGAGTCGAGGAGACCTGCTGGTGTCCCTGTGCTATAATCCCACCGCCAACATCATCACTGTGAGCATCATCAAGGCACGCAACCTCAAAGCCATGGACATCGGCGGCACGTCCGGTACGGAGCCTGTTTTCATTCGCTACTTTTTTTCAATGAATACCGTATTTACACGATTATAAGAGCCGCGCGGAAATAGTGATACTAATAATTCAACCTTTATTTGATCCTAATGGTGAAATTCGTGAATATTCTCTTAAAAATACTGTTTTTATTTACTTATTAAGCCTAACATGTGACTCGTATCATTTTGATATAGTTTTATTTTAATAATATACAACAAAAAGTCGATTCTAGTGGTCAGGACTTCATTTCCCAAGAGTCTTTGCACCAGTCCACAAATGTGCAAAGCAACTGTGTGGAACTCTGTTTATTCGACGCCGTGTGAAGAGAAGCGAAAAACTATTATCCCCTGTGTATCAGACCCAGCGTTTTGATTGTGTCTGTTCCTTGGATTTTTTACTTCTTGCCCGTGTTCTTCGTTTTCGACTGTTTCTCTTTGACACATTGGACCCATTTGTTAGTGCTAAGCTAAGCTAATCAGTCGTGGTTTGTAGTTTCTGTTGGTTGTAATATAAATTATTGTACTGTATTTGGTTTAATCTTACTTCTTCCGTGTTATTTTGTCACTGTAACGTGTCGCGGCGTGTGGGCGCTTATATTTACACGCATTTTTTAAATCAGCGATTATAAACACCCGCTAAGTTTTTGAGCGTCGGAAATTCGGAAAAAAAAATTGGGTGCTTATATTCGCGTAAATAGGGTATTTTTATTTTGCATTTTTTTTTATTCGTGCACTTTTTTATATTCGTGCAAGACGTGTTCTTGTCTTCGTCTCAAATGTCATTTTTTATTTGTGCACTTTTTTTATTCGTGCAAGACGTGTTCTTGTCTTCGTCTCAAATGTCATTTTTTTCGTTTTTTCACTGAAACCTCTCCGCTTTGTGTTCAGACCCCTATGTAAAGGTTTGGCTGATGCACAAAGACAAACGGGTGGAGAAGAAGAAGACCGTGGTGATGAAGAGGTGCCTGAACCCCGTCTTCAACGAGTCCTTCCCCTTCGATGTTCCTGCTCACGTCCTCAGAGAGACCACCATCGTCATCACAGTCATGGATAAGGACAAGCTTAGTCGCAATGATGTCATAGGGAAGGTGCGATAGTACACTATATCTTTCATTTCATCATGTTGCAGAGTGGATGGATGGATGAGTGAGTGTGTGTGTGTGTTTGAGAGAAAGAGAGAGTGTGTGTGTGTGTTTGTGTGTGTGTGTGTGTGTGTGTGTGTGTGTCTGTTTGAGCCTGTATAAGTGTGTGTGTTTGTGTGTGTGTGTCTGTGTTTGAGCGTGTATAAGTGTGTGTGTGTGTGTGTGTGTGTGTGTGTCTGTCTGTCTGTGTTTGAGCGTGTATAATTGTGTGTTTGTGTGAGTGTGTGTGTCTGTGTTTAAACGTGTATACGTGTGTGTGCGCGTGCACGTTTTTCATCGATGTATGGATTGGTGGATTTATGTTAGAAAGGACTGGTATTGGTGAATTGGTGAACTTAGGTGGATAGGTAGTTATTAATAATAATGTTAATAATAATAATAATAATAAAAATGTTAATTTTGAGGAGTGAGGATTTTTTTAACCAATCAATTAAGTTCCAAAACCCAATGACCTTCTCCATTCCAGATTTACCTCTCCTGGAAGAGTGGACCAGCGGAGGTAAAGCACTGGAAAGACATGATGAGTCACCCGCGCACTGCCGTCGCCCAATGGCATTCCCTCAAAGCTTGACGGACCCGCCCACCCAAAGTAAACCACGCCCTAACCACGCCCTAAAAACCCTGT
The DNA here is from genome assembly GCA_017309775.1 of Paedocypris sp. Pulau Singkep. Classification (NCBI taxonomy): domain Eukaryota; kingdom Metazoa; phylum Chordata; class Actinopteri; order Cypriniformes; genus Paedocypris; species Paedocypris sp. Pulau Singkep. The sequence continues at coordinate 1,413,615 of MU204300.1, read as the reverse complement.
TGATATGCACAAGTTTTAACACGGGTAGCGAAAAGCCATCTTATCAATTCTCTCTTCCTCTCTCTCCTCCTAATTGCGTTGTTCCCTACTAAAACGAGCCTAAGCACTGCCAAGCAGACTGGGAGAGAGCGTCACGTGACACGTCTTCCTGTGATCCAGTCTGACCGCTCCACTGAACAGGGTGACTTCAGCCCCGCCCCTCCACGCATTAGCCGCAGTGCAATATCTAATCAGAGGGAGGAGCTTGTGTTGACTTTATCACCTCTTGATGTTTTGCTCGGAACCGTGTAGACATTCGCTGGAACTCTTCGTCGTGTGTGTGTGTGTGTGTGTGTGTGTGTACTGTGTGTGCTGTTCTGTGACGGAAAATATGGTCGTGTTCGGAAAACAAAACAAAAAATAACAACGAATAACGTAAAGACGAAACGCGGCCTGAAGGAAAAGCGCTGGAGCGGTGACACAAATCTTCACACATTTCTGATAACCAAAGTCCTTGTACGACGCTTTGATTCGTTTGCGTTTTTTTTTTATAAGAGAAATATATTGTGAACACCGTGTTTTCCTGAAAAAGACAGATATGCCGCTCATTGATAAATGTCAGAAAAGAGGAATAAACTCGATACAATGTATCAAAGAAGGCACTAACAGTTTTTTGTTAGTTTGTAACAGCTGAAATGTGCCGCTGCTTCTTTTTCGTAACAATCATTTGTGGGCGGAGCTAGGGTTGTTTGTGTGAACCTTTTTTCTTAATAGAACTTTTCATATGTTTATTCATCTCTCAGAAATGTTCTCAACTACAGTCGAGATGTGATTCATCTTATTTGGGATTCGCAAAATATGTTTATTAACTCACTTTGTGCTATTTCTCATCAAGTGTTTTTCTGTGGTCACATTAGATTTGAAAAGAATTCACCCATCGACTTGACCACGTGGCTTGATTTCATAAACTGACCACGCAAGTTACTTTTTGATTTTCATCCGTTCCTTCGTGCCACCTTGAGAAGTTAATTGCGGTGACCAAAACACAATCGCCAATGAAATTCTACTAATTCTTTTGTCCGGAATATTGTTTCATATTTTCACCAGAACAAGTGTTTTATAATTATCCCCGACTCGCTCACTATTTTCCGAGTAGGTCTTATAATCAGAGAAGTCTCTTCAGGAAAACACGGTCGTTCTGGTCGGCGTTTACTAATGGTGTTCTGGCCTTGGACAAACAGTTGCTTGTTTCCTTCAAAGATTGTTAATCCCTGCGTCCAAAATCGCCAGTTTTTTATCAGAATCAGAATTTATTCTTTGGAATTATATAGCATAATAGTGATTATTCTCGTATTACTAGTATTCTCTGTATTACAGCAATACCTCAGATGTTTGTGATGTTCCGGAACCATAGGGAAATATTGCAAAAAATTCACAAAACCAGAAGCTTGTGGAACGGTGTTTGTGCTTTTAAAAAGCATTTATGATGAGTTAATAAAGTGCTCTGTTCATAAATGTACAGTATTCTGACCTTATAATGTATAATATATAAACTATATATGCGTAAAATATATTATATATTATATTGAAAGAAGGCAAAACGTGCTTCATGTTTTAGTTTTATTATTGTTATTTTTTATTTTTTTTTTTTTACAAAAAACAAAATGTCCTGTTTTTATTAAGGGTGTAATTTAAAAAAATGGATACTTCAAACATTCTACTGATGTATAACGCTTCAAAATATATTGCAAGGAGGGTTAAAGTACAAGAAAATATATAGCAAATTGAACGAAAATTATACTAAATTATATTGCAGTATATAAAGTAGTGTTTATTTAGTGTTGAGTTTACATTAATTGATATATTACACCTCATTATCCAATAATCCAAGCTTTGGTCATTTAATCGCGATTAATTTGGTCAGGGAAGTGCGATTAACTAGTTGAACAAAATTAATCGTTTGACAGCACTAATTTATATATATATACTGTATATATATTTATATAAAATATTAATTATAATATTTACATATAAGGTGCACGTTGTTTATGTGTTACAATTCACACAGTCAATACAAAAGTTCTCCTATTTTAAGTGCACCATATAGTGCGTAAATGACAGTAGTGTGTCTAAAGATGGTTCTGACGTATCATTACCAAAGCGGTTTATTCTGCGATTCAGGACGCAGGGAACGAGGCGCTTGTGATCTCCATCTAATGACCTCGCGTCCCTTCAATAACACCACCAGCTTTTAACTAAGCGTGAAGCATCGTGTCATGTGACAGTGTGTGTGTGTGCGTGTGTGTGTGTGTGTGTGGTTGGTTTTGCAGTGGTGTACTGGTTCTTCTTGCTGCCTTCAGGTTTCCTCAACAGATTACAGATTAGGATTGTCAGACTAGTGGTTTGGGTTCATTTCAGCTTTTGAGAAATAGAACGATCCATTTTTTCACGGGTTTGTCATTGAAAAGTCAAATCAGATTATTATATTGCACAAGTTTTTTCTTTTTACATGTGTTTTGAGAACTTCCATTCCAGAAAATAGTACGTTTTGGCAACAAATTGTTTTATTTAGTGTTTGTTTAAAGTGACACAATATACACTTTCAGTCCACATTTCCCTCACACTGACTTATTTTTATTATAGTTTTTATCTATCCTTTTTTGTAGATTTATTTGACCAACACAGTTGTTTTCCGCTTCAACGCTGAACATTACACACACTAGTGTTTTTAAGGAGTTTTCACGCTTATTTCTTACTTTAGTGGCGAATGACGACCACAAACTTTGATAAAACATCGCTGTGCGGGTTCTTACGACACAAACCCGGTGAATGTCTCTAAACGGCGAGATTTAACAGCAATACGTGCGTTTATTTCAGATGAATCATTCAGGCCATGATTCCGGCAAACACCGCACCATCTTTTTATTTCTGCACTGCACTACCAAACGTCTCAGAGGACGTGACGACTTTTTCATACTTGAGATGTAAAGGTCACACACTGTACATGAAGCAATAGATGAGTTTCTGATACGTAAGGCGATGTAAAGCAGAATAAACCGCAGGCCTGAGCACCACTTGCTTCGTTAAGATGAAAACGAGACTTTATTTTACTGATAATTGCGGTTTTGAATGACAAAGGACGCTCAGCCTCTCAATAACTTAAAGTTATTTATAACTTAAATAATACTGCCATAGTGGTTACTTACACTAATATTAAAATACTGATGAATTAATAACTTCATCACAGCATAACTCACAGTATTTTTATTATACAATGTGTGTGTGTTCAATTATAGACGTTTAAATCAGTCTATTAATTCACCTGTTGCTGTTTCTGTCCATCATTCATCCGTCTGTCTGTCCATCCTTCACTTCTATGTCTGTCAATCTATCCTTCATTTCTGTCTGTCTGTCTATCATCCGTGTGTGTAGATGGAGTGTGTATACAAACACGTGTTCACGGACACACATATACGTACTGTAATTTTGTTAAACGTACTTGGAAAAGTACCGAGTGAAGCCTAAAAGATATAGTGAAGCCACACGTGATTTCACGAGCGTTTCACACGTGACACACGGAAAATCAGTGCTACACGTGCGCATTGCGCATGCTCCGTTTCGTCCTGTCCGTTGATGTTTTGAGTAAACCGGGCGCCATCGGACCAGCGATAAAGCGACGTACGTGTCTCTGTCTCCGCCATTAAATCACTGTAACGGACGTCTGAATGTGAAAAAAAGTAAGTTTGAGCATCGAACTTCAGTGTACGTGACGTCAGTGTGTGCGCGCGCATGGGGGCGGGGTCAGACCTTTCTCTGCGTTTTCGGTGTGCACCGTGTGATTTCACGTACCGGTGTTTTATTTTGACATAAATGTACAGTGTATATACAGGCGATGATGTAAATATAAAAGAACTGACACATTTCGTGGAGTCTGTTGATTTCTACGCTGAGAGGACGCGTTCGTTCACAAGGCCTTTGTCGTGTCACAGGTGTGTTTGTACCTGGTTTGCTTAATATGCTTTTATTGTATTTTTTTATTATTATTATAATTTGTATTTTATCAATATGCTTGATATTGTCTCGCCGATAAAGAATCAGGTTTTCACAAACGACTAGGTTTGATTTGACTTACAGGAGTGTGTGTGTGTGTTTCTTTTATTTATTTATTTATTTATTTTCCTCAATTCATCGTTTCCTGTAACGCGTGATCCAGCGTCCGGACGCACCAGGACTTTTTGTGTTTTGAAAGAGAGAAACGTTGATGCTAATAAACAGAAATTGGTGGGAAACGAGCGTCTCGTGCACGTGGTCAAACGTTTGTCAATCGTGCGTTTTGTAAATATAATAAGTGTGTTTGTGTGCGATTTTTTTTCTTCTTCTTTTCATGGTTGCGACATCAGTCCTTCATCCAGATGTTCTGGACGCTGATCTCTCCATCACGCCATTCTCACACGCGGCCTGCTAAGACTCCTCCTCCAGCCAGGAGGAGGAGTCTTAGCAGACCGCGAGTGGTCCTGATGCTGTCTCCTCATCTCCACCGGGACAGATGGCTGAGGTCCGTGAGGTCACACCACATGAGCGGTCAGTGCTATATAAAGCAGAGCTCACCTGTGAGCAGGTGTCACTGTCTGAGCTGTGCGTGTGTGTGACGTTTTACTGTTGTTGTTTTTTTTTTTTATTAATTTATATAGATTATTTTAAGTGTTTTGGGGACTCATTTCAAGGTACAAAAATCCTAAAAGTGTGTTTTCAGGCGTGTTGCGGATTTTAAGTACTTGTAATGCACAACATTTTAATTTCTCTTTTTCACATCAATAGTGAAACGGCGCGTTCATTCTCCCGGGGTCAGATGCTGCGGATTGGCCGGCTGACCTTTGACCTCTGGTTACCTTGGTGATCAGGTGACGTCAGGCCGCTTCTCCAGGACTCAGTGTCCTACACATTTACATTCACGCTTTCTCCAGACGCGTATTTATTTTATTCTTTTTTTACCACGCGTCATGCGTCGCATTGAAATTTGCGTGTCGAACACATTTACCGGTTTTCTTTCTTGTTTGTTGTGAAATGCTGCCCCCTTGTGGAGAGCGCCGTAGATCATTTCCGCACTATAATGTGCACTTACAAGTCTAAAACGGGTTTAAAATTGACGGTGCGCTTCTGGTAAGAAGTGTTTATAAATACATGTTTATAAAAAAATGTTTATTATTGTTTATAATAAATTATGTTTCGTGTTTATAAATACATAAAAAAGCAAATACCAGAAAAATAAACGTTTGTTTATTTTGACAATTATAATAGTTTTTGTCTTACGCACTAAGGTGTAAAGTACTTGAGTACACTTTGGGAATTTTTGTAAACATTGTAAATATTTTTACGTATTAGTAGTTTTGGCTACTTTGTACTTGTGCTGAGTATCAAAAATATGAGCAACTTGTCACGCAGTCCCAATAAATTCAAGCAATCAACAAAGTACAATTATAACACAAGTAAAAATACTATTCTCTGTGTTTCAATGTCTAAAGAATTTTTGTCAGTTTCGTTACGCATTCGTTGTACTTTTTTTTTTTTTAAGAATCAATTGTAGTGTACATATTGTACAATTACAAAAACTCCTAAAGTGTACTTTAGTACTTTACACCTCTTCTTATATATAGTTTTAACATTACGTTAGTTTCGAGTGACTGAAGCCGCTTGTAGTGAAAATAACAAATGATTTTTAGAATAAAATAGAATAGACTAGAATAGAATGCCTTTATCGTCATTGCGACACATGGTTACAACGAAATTAGGAACACTACTCCGTATGGTGCAAAATAAGAAAAATTATATAAATGACAGAAAATAAAAATGTAAGAAAATGTGGATTGTGTAAGATAAAATATAAATAATATATCTATGTTATTATAAAATTAGAGCCAAAAAAAAGTGCTTCAAACGTTTTCAATAAGTGTGTGTGTGTGTGTGTGTGTGTGTGTGTGTGTGTGAGAGAGAGAGACACAATCTCCTGTCAGAATGTTTGAATCTCACACAGCCGAGACAGAAGGTTCATTTACACACGTTTTATTTTCACAATAATGTACATAATCAGCGCAAGTATGCAATTACACATGATCAAGAAATCACTTACAATTTAAAACATAATTTACTCTTTACACACACACACAGACGTTAGCTGCTCTTGTCCAGGTACTCTAGGTCGGGTGCGTCCAGCCGCTGCTCCTGCTCCTTATTCCTGGTGAAGTCCTTCAGTAGCTCCATCACTTCACCCTGATACACCTCGGGCGTCGGCTGGGCCTCTGAGGGGCGGGGAGGGGGCGGGGCTCAGCGTGTGTGTGTGTGCGCGTGTGTGTGTCTCACCCGTGGCCCAGTAGTAGATGTCCCAGTCGTTGCTGGGCTCGTTGATGAGTCGGTCGTACTGACGCAGCTGAGATTCACTCATGCTGTCCAGATGCTGCTTCGCAAACAGGCTGGAAAACATTCACACTCGCGCTTTACACAGTCTAGCGGTTAGAAACAGTGACGGGAATAACCGCGCTATTTAATAGGCTTCAGTAACGGGTAGACTAACGTAAATACTTTTTACTTGTTACGACGCCGTTGTCGTTACTGTTTTCCTGGAGGATGCGTTCAGGGGGCGGGGCATAACTGGTGATGGGTGTGTCTGTGAACTGGTGCAAATGAATGAAATGTGATGATTGGCTGAGAGTAAATGTCCATCATTTACCAACGGTTCAGTTACACACACCGACCACCAGGAGTCAGTGATGAGGCGGAGAGATGGACGTGGAGTTTTATTTTACTTTGCACTAGAAAGAGTGTACATTTTTGTAACAATTGTTAAATATTTTAGGTATTGTATTGAGAGCAGATCACGTCTTGTTAAATTGTTTTAGAAAGAAAACACTGACTCACCAGCCAAGTGAGTTTTATTCATTTATTTTTGGTTCATTCTTTAAAAAACGTAATTCATATTTAGACTTGGATTTGTCGGCCAGTTGTGGTCTGTGCAATAAATATTGATAGGTCTAAATCGCTATTGTTTTATTATTCACTATAATAATGATGATATTAACCAATAATATACTGAATTTGATAGGTGTCTCTCACATTGTCCCACAGCATTTTTTAAATGTTTAATGTTTTTAATAATGTAGATTAATTTACAGTGCTTTTTATAAATATTTTGTGTACATTTTCATTCAGCATATTCAACATATTTAATATAGAGAGCAAACAAGTTATTTGGCAATTTAAAAAAAAAAAAAACGCAAGAGTTACTTTGCCTGGTAATTAGCTACTGTTATAACGGTGTAACTCAATTACTAATTAAACTGAAAGTCCTTATTCGTCCCCACAAGGGGGAAATTTACAAAATTACAATTTACAGGAAAAAGTTTACAATAAGAAGAAACATCAAGTATGAATTATATTAAAATACGGTTTAAAGAAAATATACGAAACATGACTCAATCAATTCGTGAGAAGTAACTGTAACTAATTACTTTTTTTAAATAACGGTCCTGGTTGTGTGTGTGTCGCGCCCTCACCTGAGCAGGATGCAGTTCTCTAACATGCCTCTCTTGCGGCTCTCGTACAGGAGTCTCTTCCGCTTGATGTCCAGCGTTTCTCCTGCTCTCTCCTGCCACGGCGGCAGGGGGAACTCCAGCACTCCCGGGTCAGGCGCGTCACCGCGATAATCCCGACCAACGCCCGCGGACACGGTCGGGCGCAGGAGCGCGCACGCGGAGCGAAACACCTGCTCACATCAAAACGTGCGCGCGCTTTAATGGCTAAACTTAGAGTGACCACAAGGTGGCGCCATTTAGCGGTGACGAGGGCCATAACGCCATGTAATGTTTAATAACGTTATTAAATCACAAGTATAAGACTCACTCTAAACATGACTATATTATAGCCATCAAAATAATTCAATTAATTTATGCTGTATACGTTTATTTTAATAGAGACATACAAAACACAAGCTCCGACTGGATAACGCGTTAACTTCGCATTAGCCAAACAGCGCCATCTCGTGGTTGACATGTTTCCAACAGGGGACAAAAAAACAATGTGCGTTTTGGCCTCGCGCGTTATATTCAAGTAACTGCAAATGCTGCTTCCATATACGTTAAAATATACCAATTAACATTTTTTGCTAAATGTGAATCACTGTATATCGGGTTCTGCTGTAGGTAAGGTCAGTGTATTTGACCCACGTCACGACGCAGCTCTTTAAACCCACACGTGTAGTAAAGAAAACAACCGTGCGCTTGTAGTTCCCGCTGTGTCGTCACGCGGCGAGCTGACGTACCGTTCTGGCGACCGACGCACGCAGCATCGCAGGCTCGTCCGATCCGCTCGGCGTCACTGACCGGGCGAGTAGTGAAGTTTATGCAACGGGGAAGCGGAACTGTGGCGGCGCCATCTTGTGAAGGTAATCTCACCGATTCATTATAAACACATCAGTGCGTTATACTCATTTAATACGAGTGCATTCATGTTATAAGAAACGCGAAGGAATGCAGTTCATAAAAAAGAAGGCTTTACGTGTTTGTGGTCATTTCTAACAAAGTAGGAACTCAATAGGTTGACAATTGTTCCAGGGGGGACGTTTATTGGAAGCGCCGTTTCAGAGGTCACGTGAGACAACAGGAAAGGAGCGTGCATACGATACATAGCGGATAATATATATCTAAACAAAGATACATACATTAATAATAGTTTAATAGCGGAGGGTTGTTTTGACAACCTTGTTCACCAACCCAAACTCCGGATCAGAGGTGGCGGCAATGCACCAAAAAGCACAAAAACGTTTTTTTTTTTATTCAGAAAAACTTTAAGCCAGGGGATCATACAAAGGGACAAATGAACAGCAAAAAAAACACACACACAATACAAAAACAGTACAAATAAAAAGTACAAATTATATACATAATAAATAATCAAATACTTTGAATCTATTACAGAACTCTAACTGTTTTTAGGGATTTTAATTGCTCGAACCCGATAGAGTGTTGAAATAAAGTGCAAATTCCTTACAGAAAGGGGAAAAAAGGTTTACTACCGTTGAATTTAGATTTACGTATATGACATTTTGCAAAACAAAACGCACAGAAACACTCGTCACACCGACGTTCTCCATTACGTCACGTGCGAGGGGAAAAAAAACAATAAAGCCGCACAAGTGCGTGTCGTCCACAAGTTCTTCTCAGTTCCTCCCCACACACACACACACACACGGTGAAATAAAAGATAGATCTGACACGGACACTCGAGCAGTGGGGCTTCAGGACCATCAGGACACTGAGCTCCAAGTACTTCAGTCACCGCTTCTACGTGGCCTCGTCCACGGCCTTCAGACAGCACGTGGTTCTGAAGGTTCTGCTCAAGCACAACACGGTGGAGCGCGAGCGGCAGTTCGTGGAGCGCAGCGTGAAGCTGGCCTGTCTGCAGCACCGGCACATGGTCCAGACGCTGGGCTTCTGCGAGAACCCGCACGTCTCCTGCATCGCCACGCGCCTGATGGAGAACAACCTGTACGAGCACGTCCACAGCCGCGGCCCTCTGCGCGAGGAGCAGGCCCGGCAGATGTTCCTGCAGCTCAGCCTGGCGGTGCATCACCTGCACGACACGCTCCAGATGGTCCACGGCAACATCACCATGAGGAGCATCTTCCTGGACGGCGACGACAACGTCAAGCTCTCGGACTTCGGCGGGTGGTTCCGGCTGAGGAACTACCGCGCCACGGACATCTTCAGCCTGGCGTTAGCGCTGAACTTCATGCTGAAGAACGAGTTTAGCTGGGTGTCTGACGGTCTTCCTCCGGACTGCTCGCGTCTCCATCACTCGTGCTTGTACCAGCTCGGCTTCAACACGGAGGATGTTCTTAGCAGCGATTGGCTCAGGCCCCTCACGTGACGTCAGCGCTCAGAAGAGACTGGATATTGAATTGAAATTTAAATTAATAAAGCTCATGTTGATACATTTGAAAAATTGATACATTTCATGTCACAACAACAACAACAGCAGGAAAAAATTTAAATAAATAAACAAACATGACAGTAACACTGCGCAGATCGTAACAAACAAACACAAACCATTAATGAATAAGTAGCGCTGCTCGTCATAAACACAGTTCCAGTCTTCAGTTTGAATTTAAATTGTGAAATCTAATCGCAGCAGGTATGAACACTCTTCACGTATTAATTCAACTAACAAATTGAAAAATGAATATTTTTTTTATTAACTTGAAATTTATTTTATTTCCAAAATTTCATATTTATAAATCTAAATTCAGCGGTAGTAAACCTTTCTTCCTTTCTGTAAGGAATTTGCACTTTATTTCAACACTATCGGGTTTGAGTAATTCAAAATCCCTAAAAACAGTTGAGTTCTGTAATAGATTCAAAGTATTTGATTATTTATAATGTATATAATTTATACTTCTTATTTGCACTGTTTTTGTATAAACACTGCTATATTTCATTAAATAGTATAGAGATAAAAAAAATAAGTGATAAATGTCACATAAAAAAGATAATGAGAGAACATCATCCTACTACTAGTAACATTTTTTTTAGTAGTGATGATAGCGTGATAACCTTATCGTAATGCGTGTTAGTTTCTAATTTAACCTTGGATTGTTTTTGTAGGATTTATTGACGTTCAATGAAAAAACGGCATTTAAGTTTTCGAATTAGCGTTGAGAATAATGCATAAAACCTACCCTAGAGAGTCTACTTCCGCACTACTTTTGCAGTCAGGATTACTTAAGTTGAATGATTTGGTAGTTTTGCAAACATTGTTAATTTTGTACAAAGCAAGACATTGCTTGCTGCCTAGTAGTTTGCAAAATTTATTTGTTGTAAATCAAATGCATAGTAGAAGAAAATTATTTCAAGTTACCGTATGTAAAAACAATGTTGAAACGAAGGTGTATTTCATTCATAGGTGTACAGTACTGGAATGGTCTAGAAAATGACCTCAAAAAATGTCCCAGTATCACGACATTAAAGTGTCAACAAGTGTAAGCGGAAACTGATGCAACTGTATGGAAAAATGATTTAAATTGTGTTTTGTTAGTATATAAATAGCCATCTGTGGTTGTTATTTATGTTAGTGTGACAAGAATGAGGCAGGAGTAAAAAAGACATGGTCTTCTTCCTCCTCCTGCTCTTAAGATGGAATATGATTAACATTAATATAAAAATTAAATGAATGAGAATTATTACAACGATAAAACGCTGCGACGTGTTGAGTATTTTTGTGAGATCGTGTGGTGCGTTGAATGCTCATGTTTGCTCAGAAACACCGGTTGAACAATAAAACAGACTTTATTTAACAACATACAAAAGCAACAGTGTAATTGTGCACATGCTGGTCACTTCTCCAGCGGCGCGTAGTTCAGCAGCTTCTCGATGAGGTCGACGTGAGCCAGCAGCATCCGCCGGCAGCAGTAGCGCTTCAGGCCCAGAGCATCCAGAGCGTCACTAAACACACAGAAACATGATGTAATTACCCACTAAAGAACAGTTTAATCCCCAGGGCTACAGCCTGTGCCACGCCCCTCCCTACATAACACACGCAGTTATTTAAATAGCATGTTTGCACTCTATGTATCCCACAACTGCCTTTTTATATTTATATTTTATATTTCTTTCATACTTTTATAATTATATATTTTATTTTTTTGTTTGGTTTGTTTATTTTTCCTTTACATTTCGTTATTATTGTGTTTATTGTATTGCATGCTGGTTTTCAATTCATTTTTATTGCTGCTGGACTCGGGGAGCTACCGAAAGAAATTTAGTTGTGCAATATACAATGACAATAAAAGCCTCTTACTCTTAAAAGTCTGGACAGCTCCACCCTAGAGAACTCAATCCCAGAGACACACGCCATTAGCCAGAGCCACTAAGCTCCTCCTCTGCCTGTAAGCTCCGCCTTCACTAGGACAGAGATATTTTTTTCCACCTGTTTTATTTGTCTTGTATGCGTGTTTGTGCATTTGCTGCTATAACTTAAATGTAACTTAAGACGACAAGTAAAGGTTTTAGTCTTTGGGTCAGGGGTCGCCCGTTCTAAAATATGCTGAAATGACGCACTCTTCAGTTCCTCCAGGATTTTGCGATGTGGCTCAATTCACGCAAATTCAGCCAATCACCGCGAATTTACCACAAGATCGATCAGTTTGGTCGAATTTGGTCATTATAATTCACTCTCGAAATATAAGTGATTGTTTTTTTATATATATGGTATATATAAATGTTTTTATCAAGCGATCAATATACACTAAATAACATATTTACTTTATTTACTTCTTGAAGCTCCACTATAGTGTAGCTGGCTAGCCGCAAATCGAAATTTGAAAATATAGAAACGATGTGTTGCATATTGACAATAATTTCTGTATATACGTTGATATTTTATGAGAAATCTTATCATAATCAGTGTCTTCGCGTAGCTAAAGACCATTGATTATTAATAATAACATATGATTTAAGCTAATTCAGAAGTACGTGTCAAACTGGTCGCCCTTTGCCTTTATCAGCAGGAAGTAGCCCTCGGTTTCAAAAAGTTGGTGACGTTTGCTTTAGGTTTATCCGTCTGTCTGTCTGTGTGTGTGTGTGTGTGTGTGTGTGTGTGTGTGTGTGTATATCTATCATCTGTCTGTCTGCATGTGTGTCTGTCTAGTGTCTATATATGTATCTCTCAATCTATTGTCTGTCTGCACGGGTGTGTGTCTGTCTTGTCTATAAAAAAAAAGGACAAAAAGACAAAATATATATATATCCATCCATCTACAGTATATATCTATCATCTGTCTGTCTGCATGTGTGTCTGTCAATCTATCAATAATATATCTTATCATCTGTCTGTGTGCATGTGTGTCTGCTAAATGACTGTAAAGTAAAGTAGTCTTTCCAATTTATCTATCCAAAAATCTCCTAAAATCTTTTTTCCTAAATAATATTTTTCCTAAAATCGATCCAATTTATTCTGGATAATCTAATGAAGTCCCCCGTCAGATTCGACCCCCGCGGGTTTCACTCACCCTTCCGTGTACTCGGCCTGCAGGAGACCCAGATACGCCTCCCATTTATTACCCACGATCTTCCCGCAAGTAAAGCAGCGGATGGGGATAATCATCCTGAGGCTTGAAGGTCTGAAGCGAGGAACAACACAAAGCGCTCAAGAAACCTGAACAGTTGTTGTCCTGGTAACATTAATAACACGTGACGGATTACTGACACAACCGTTGATGAAGATGATTTAATTTGAAGCGTTATACCGTTAAAATATTTACCAAAACAATCCCACACTCAGCACGCGTCCTCCTCCAGAAAATAATTCAGCGCGTTTCATCTGCGTCATCAGCACGCGTCACACGACGGTGTTACGTGAACAGGAGTCGTGCGGAAACACTTCGAAACAAAAAACAAAAATCTGCGTTTATGAAAAATAAATCGAATTATGGGTAAATCCAAGAATGACTAAATGCAAAAACATGCTCGATATATACTCGTTGTTTTGTAGAATTATTGTCTGTGGTCACGTGATTTGTTACATCGTGTTTCTAAAGATGTTGTGATTTTCATTTGCATTTCTGCTCTTTTTTTTCCCCAGATTATTTCTTTGCATTACATCTATACAATAAAATGACATTAAACACATTATAGTTGTTAATCGAGATTTGAGGCTTTTAAAAGACATTGAACTCAGCTGATTGGCCCAGAATAAAGCATATTTTATAATTTACAAAGGCAAATGTTTAAATCAATGGTAGATCTTCACTTCCAAACTGGGAGAAAGGCACAACAGACGCCTAAAAAAACTAAAAAGTAAATAGAGACAGAAAAAACAGTCATGCTGGGAAAATATGGTTCATGGTCCTTTAATAAGGTCATCAAATCACAAGGGATCCTTCTTATCATCTTACACAGAGAAGCAGCAGGCGAGGTTGTGCCAAATCAACACACATGGCTGGAGGAAAAAAAGAATTAATATGCTTCTTTATCACCAACAAACACAGTCGTAAGCTTTGCTCGTCTCTTCTACTTCTACCACCACGACATCCATCATTGCACTTGAACGTTTGCACCATCTGCGAGAAAATCTAACACAACGCTCCTTTCCCGTGGTTACAGAGATCAGTTTGAATTATTGCATTTCATACGCACTTTAAAGAAAATCTCATTTCAGTAACGTGAAGTGTGAGCGTGTTCTGTTTTCTATCCACATGCATCGTGAGGACTTCAGGATTTGTGGTGGATTTGACGATTGTCTATTGAGCCACAACTGGCAAATTTCATATTCAGATTCAAAAGAAAGAAAAAGAAAAGGGTTAAAGAAAGCAAGACACACGGGCCTTGTAGACAGAAATGCCGCAGACATTCTGCGATTGGTCAAGATTACATCATTATTATATGCCTATATGCATAGAATTGTCTACTTGGAGTAATATATTAGAATTTCAGACTAAAAACAAAGCAGATTTTCTTTAACCAAATGTGCCAAACAAAAGTGCTGTTTTTCGAACACGAGACATGCAACTTTAAAGAGCCGAATCAGCAGCAAAAAGGCTGTAATATGAGTAATTACAATAATATAAGATGAAAAACGGCTTGTTCCAGGCACAGTGTCTGTTTTATTTATTTTTTAAACCCATCACAAGCGGCAAAGAGAAATGAACGTGTGACCCTCGCCTAATAAACGATAATAATCTGTGAATAATGAACCCGCATTGACTGACCAATCACAAGCCTCGGCTCAGTTTTTCTTGACTAGTAATATTACGCCGACCAGCACGGCTCCAATGGCGACTACGGCTCCACCAATCAGGAACGGCTTCAGGCTTTCTAAGGTTTCACAGCAGCTTCCGGATGATTCCGCAGCCTCCGGTTGGTTGGCACTTCCATCTTCCGCTGTCTTGTCGGGTTCAGGGGCCGCGGGTTCGGCAGTGATGGGGTCCGACTTTGGGGGCGGGGCTGGCTCCTTCTTCTCTGCTTTGGGCGTGGCTTTAGAAGCCCCTTTAGCTTTGGCCTCCATCAGGGGTCCGGCCAGTCCTGGGCTTTCTAAAATGAAATTGAAATACGGTACATTCATTTTTTTCAGCCTAACCAAAAATTTCCCCGTGGTCCCGATTAAAATAATTTCGACAACTTAATTTCAAACTATGGACCATATAATTCTACCAGTTTCACAAAATCCTAAACCCCAAACCCCAGTGTTGCTGCATGCAGCTATATTTAATATCATCACTTTTTTTTTCACAACTTAAACAACGTGTTCAGATGCTTTTTAATCCTATAGAAATTATAAAACTATTCAGACATTCTTGGTGGTAAAAGAAACATAAAATCAAAGTAACTCTGTTATTTAGGTTGGTATTAATCTATTTAAGTTAAGTTATTGCTAGAGAGAGAGAGAAAGAGAGAAAGAGAGAGAGAGTGAGAGAGAGAGATAGTGAGAGAGAGAGAGAGAGAGAGAGAGAGTGAGAGAGAGAGATAAAGAGAGAGAGAGAGTGAGTGAGAGAGAAAGAGAGAGAGAGAGAGAGAGAGAGAGAGAGAGAGAGAGAGAGAGAGACAACCCCCTACTTTGGGCCGAGATTTTTAGAAAAAATCCTCGACTCATAGTCGGGTAAATACGGTATGCATTTTTCCTCCAAGCATCTTTTAAAGAAGCAGGAAAAAGTTTCTAGTACAGTGTGAAGTCCAGCATCACACAACACTTAGGATTATTTGACCTTCACGTGTGTGACACTTTGCACTTCAATGACACGAGCCTGTGTGCACTGACCAACTACTACACACGGCCATTCAGAAAGTTCCGTTCCGTTCGTCATTCCTTGGGAAAAGCAACACGTCATTCCAATTCAAGTTCCATGTATTTTTCTGTCCTGATTTAAGGATCAAGCGTGGCTCGTGACAGCAGCGCTGATGTAAAAGCGCATGAGTCATACTGGCAGAGCGAAGCACGGCGAGAATTATTCATGAAGACACTACAGGCACAAATGGAATGGTGATTTAAATGTACTTTTAACCTAGAGAGATCTACCGAAATTGCGAGTGGTGGCTAAAAGACGAGTGGTGTGGTTTTGCTGCTGATGGCTGCGCAGGCCGAGTCCACGCAGACGTTTCTGAAGAGCTTCATCTCGCTGCTCCTGATGCTCCTGAAGCTCCACACTCACCTCAGACGTGCGGCTCTGGAGTCCTGCTTCTGCTCCAGGATCAGTGGACGTGTCCTGCTGGAAGGTCTGGATTCGTCCTCAAGGAGAAAGCCAAGCTAAGGAAATGGAGTGATGGAGGACACAGCAGCTAGAGGAGGAGGAGGAGGAGAGGATGGAGCGTACCATCTGACGGCTGAAGGCAGGGGGTTGAGGGGGAAGTTCTGAAACTGGACAAGTCACACACATTTTTGTATGTATCTGTCCTGATATATCATTTGTATATGTCTGTCTATAATTTTGTTTTTTTTATAGATGTATTCTTGAATATATCTGTCTGAATCTGTTTGTCAGTCTGTCGGTCACTGTTTATCTGTCTGTCTAGTTTTCCGGTTCTATCTGTTTGGCTGTCTATCTGTATCTGTCAGTCACCCCGTCTATTCATCCATCCTTCCATCCATCAGTCATTAACTCCTCTCTCCCTCCTTCCATCCATCATTTATCCAATCCTTCTTCCATCCATTATTTATTAATTCAACCATCCCTCCATCATTCGTCCAATCCTTCTTCCATCAATCATTCATTCATTCATCCATCAATCATTAATTCATTCATCCATCCATCATTCATCCAATCCTTCTTCCATCCATTATTCATTCATCCAGTCCTTCTTTCATCAATCATCCATTCATTCATCCCTCTGTCATTCATCCAATCCTTCTTCCATCCATCATTTATTCATCCATCCATCATTCATCCAATCCTTTTTCCACCCATCATTTATTCATCCATCATTCATCCATTCCTTCTTCCATCCATCATTCATTCATTCATCCATCCATCCATCCATCATTCATCCAACCATCCATCCATCATTCATCCAATCTTTCTTCCATCCATCATTCATCCCTCCATCCACCATACATCCATGATCAATCCATCCATCTGTTTTTACGGTGCCTCTTTTATCTTTTGACCGCATGTCTTTACCCAGTGTCTAAACGTCGTGTTTTTTTGTTTGTTTTTTTTTTAACCGTTTCATATTCCAGTTCCACCTAGACACATTCCGGGTCGAAATTCCCACCAAGCGTGAGGAAATGACGTGCCGTGTTGCGGGTGGCTCGAGCCTCTGCATCCATCACGCCCGCCCCGCTAATGCCACAGCGGTTCCTAAGCAGCGGAACATCGCAGCGTGCTACGTCAATGGCGCAGCGGCGCACGACACCCAATCAGTGACGTCACATACGCCCGGAGCGCAGTCAGGAAGCGGGATCCGCGCTCCACCTGCGCACACCGAATGGAGAATAGCAACGACGTTGCTCGTTTAGGGGAAAGAGATCGCGGGGAAGAAGAAGAAAAAGATCTATCGCCCTCAGCCGGAGCAGAACGTGCCGCTGCGGCTCCAGCCACTTCACCAAGCGGACTGGGAATGTCACGACCACGCCTGAGGAGCAGACGCCGAATCGCTTCGTAAACGGACGTTTGTCCGGAATGGACGGGAACGTGAGGCGCGCGCTCGCGAAAGGCGTGAACAGTATCGATGGCGTGTCGGCGGCGTGTCAATAAAGCCCAGGCGATCGATTTCAAATAAAAGATCCGTCACTGCCCGTCCGGACCTGCACGAATTCGACACGTCCGCGCGCGTGGATGAGGATCAGGGTCCGCGGACGGGACGCCGCATCCAGGTGCTGAGACCCGCGGCCGGTTCGGAACCGCATCCCGGCTCGGCTCGGCTCGGTTCTGCGCGCGCGCGGTTCTGCCGGAGGATGGGAGAGACACGAGCACTCATCCAGAAGAAGAAGGTCTCGGGAAGACGCCAGAACACTCCAGGTGAGGTGACCCGCTAATGTGCCACCGGAACCGGCGCTCCATCACCTGATTACACGCACGGGCAGATGCGATTATGTTTTGTCGGGTTAAATCCGCGATGTGTGTAAATGTGTCGCGTGTTTCACGTGTGGTGCGTGTTCACCCCGTTTATCTTACAGGTGTTTAATGTACGTGTGTGCGCGCGCACGAGATAGAGAGCTCGCGCGTGTGTGTATGTGTGCGTGTGTACGCTCGCGCGCGTTTCGATGTAAATGTACTCGCAGCAGTTTGATAAAAAAACAAAAACTCATTGTAATTATGAAAATTGCGCGCGCGTGTGTGTCTGTGTGTGTAATGCGCAATTGTGATAATTAAAAAAATGTAGTCAAAAACAGGTCGTGTAATCCGGTGCGTGTGTGTTTGTGTATACATACTGTATATACAACGTTCTTCATTACTTTTTTTTAATAATATTTAATTGTACACAATTATGTCAATTTGCCTATAATTAGCACAGCGAAACTGTCTATTTGTTGTCTAAATCCATTCTTTGTGTGTGTGTGTGTGTGTGTGTGTGTGTGTGTGTGTGTGTGTGTGTGTGAGTGAATACATACTCTATATACAACGTTCTTCGTTGCTTTTTTTTTATCATATTTAATTGTACATACCTATGTCAATTTGCCTATAATTAGCACAGCGAAATTGTATGTTTGTTACATGTTATCATTGCGCCATTTGTGTGTGTATGTGTTTGTAAATACAAACTGTATATACAACGTTCTTCATTACTTTTTTCTTACGTTTAATTATACACCATTATGTCAAATTGCTTATAATTAGTACAGCATAACCGTATATTTGTTATCTTTGGAAATCCATTCTGTGTGTGTGTGTGTGTGTGTGTGTGTGTGTGTGTGTGTGTGTGTGTGTGACCGTTAAGGGTTGGACAATCAATTCATTGTTCATGTGTATTATTGCTGCTAAAAGTGTGTCTGTGTATTTCCACTCCCTGCGTTTGACTTCTCGTATTGATCTTGATTTATTCGCCAGGAGCGTTTAGATTGCGTAGAAACGCGGCAGTGGAGTTGAGAGGTTTTCATTGGCTGAGGTGGCTTCTTGAGGTCAGCCGCGGCCCATCACTGAACTCAAGTGGCTAATGCACATTCACTACCAGCGGAAATTGCTGGTAATGACTGGAAAGGGCTTCTCGTAGAGCGTGGTGTTGATGCTGATGCGTGAGATAATCTTCTCCAGACCCAGTGAAGGCCAGCGCTGAACACCTCAGCCATACCGTGTCTCGTGTTGTCGTAATCGAGGAATCTCTCTTGACTTGTTTAAGAGCACGGAACACACACAATCTCCCGTTCTTTAAAATATGATTTTGGAGTTGAGGAACCTAAGAGTCTTTATGACTAGGGTTTAGCGTCCGGGAGAAGAGTTTAGGAAACTTCCATCTCTTTTTTTTTTTTTTTTTTACCCCCTCCTGAAAAGTCCTGCTTCGTTCTCTCACTCTCTCTTTTACAACAATTTCTCTTTTTCTCCTTCCTTCCTTTTTTTTTTTTTTGCATTTCTTGCAGCGAGAACAATCCGGTCCTTGTTTCTTTAACATCCTGTTGACAGGCCGAAAAGAACGTGCACGATGAGCGGCGTCTGCAGAAATAAAGCCCCTGTTGTCTAACAGTGAGAACGTGTGACACATTCAGTCCAGAAGTGTGTTTCATTAAACCTTTACATTTCTGTGTCTGCACTCACACGATGACTTGCGTCCACCATCTTGCTTGCAGCCTCCGCATACGGGCAAGTTCTTCAATCGCACATTGATTATTTTGGTCTGGATTGTTCCAGATTCCTTGCGTAGCTGACACTCAGTTTGTGGAGTCAGAACCAAACTCGTGTGATTCAGGGCGGGGCTCTGGTGGTGGATTCATGTGATTCAGGGCGGGTCTTTGGAGGCGGATTCGTGTGATTCAGGGCGGACTTGTGGGATTCAGGGCGGGTCTTTGGAGGCGGATTCGTGTGATTCAGGGCGGGTCTTTGGAGGCGGATTCGTGTGATTCAGGGCGGGTCTTTGGAGGCGGATTCGTGTGATTCAGGGCGGGTCTTTGGAGGCGGATTCGTGTGATTCAGGGCGGACTCGTGGGATTCAGGGCGGGTCTTTGGAGGCGGATTTGTGTGATTCAGGGCGGGGCATCGGGACTGTACTCGTCTGATTCAGGGCGGGTCTTTGGAGCCGGACTCGTGGGATTCAGGAATGGACGTTGGAACGGACTTGTGTGATTCAGGGCGGGGAATCAGAACTGGACTCGTGTGATTGGGGGCGTGGCGTCGAAACCGGACTCACGTGTGATTCAAGGCGGCGCGTCGGGACCAGACTCGTGCGATTCAGGGCGGGGCATCAGAACCGGAGTCGTGTCAGTCAGGGCGGGGCATTGGATCCGGAGTCGTGTGATTCGGGGCGGGGCGTCGGAACAGGACTCGTGATTCAGGGCGGGGCGTCGGAACAGGACTTCAGGACAGTGATGAGGACTACAGTCTTGTAGCAGTGACCGTGATGGTTTCCTGCTCTTCACAGGAAGTGGCTGATCACGTTAGATTTCTCTGTGCTCTTCTTTTGTCTTGTCGTGTCATTGTGTGCGTACGCGTCGGCGGCGTTGTCGTTTTAATTGCAGTGGATGTTGTGTTGATGTATGTGTTGAGGTTCTTGGGTTTGTTCCTCAGCGTAAAAACCGCTGGAATCAGAAATAAACACCCGCAACCTAAAAATCACAATCAACCTTTGAGTTTGTAGAAATCAAGAACAAATCTAGTGTGAGTAACTTACGACGAGACAAAGGCAAGCTTTCAGGAGCAGAGAAAGTTCAGTTCTGCTCTCTCGCTCTCTCTCTCTCTCTATCTTTCTTTCTTTCTTTCTTTCTTTCTCGTTCTCTCTCTCTCACTCAGTCTCTCTTTCTCTCTCTCTTCTTTGCTCTTTCTCTCTGTGTCACTCTCTCTCTCTCCCTCTCTCTCTCTCTGTGGCTCTCAGTTCTCTGTGTGTGTGTCTCTCTCTGTCTCTCTCTGTGTGTCTCTGTCTCTCTCTCACTGTCTCTCTCTCTCTCTGTCTCTCTCTCTCTCTCTCTCTCTCTCTCTCTCTGTGTCTCTCTCTCTCTGTGTCTCTCTCTTTCTTTCTCTCTCTCTCTCTCTCTCTCTTTCTCTCTCTCTGTGTCTCTCTCTCTCTGTGGCTCTCTCTCTGTCTCCCGTCTCTTTTTTCTTTCTTATTTTCTTTCTTTCTTTTGCTCTCTCTCTCCTTTGCTCTCTGTGTCTCTCGCTCAGTCTCTTTTTTTCTTACTCTTTCTTGCTCTCTTTTGCTGTCTTTCTCTATCTAGGTGCCTCTTTCTGTCTCTCGCTCAGTCTCTTTTTTTTTCTTTTACTTTCTCTTTTGCTGTCTTTCTCTGTGTCTCTCTCTCAGTCTGAGTCTCTCCCTTTCTATTTCTTTGTCTCTCTCTCTCTTTCTCTCTATCTCTTGTATGTCTCTTTCGTCCTCCTTCCTCTGTCTGTATTGCTCTCTCTCACTTTCTTGCTGTTTCATTCCCTCCCTCCATCTATCCATCCATCTCTGCCTGCTTATTGACGTTTGTCTGTCTTTTTGTCCACATGTCTGTCTCTCCATCCATCCATCCATCCATCCCTCCCTCTCTCTCTGGCTTATTGTATCGCTCTCAATCATTTTTATATCTGTCTTTCTTTCTCTTTTTACACCGTCTCTCTCTCTCTTCCTGACCCTTTTCTCTCATCCTTGTCGTTCTCTCTATTTTCATACTCTCTCCTCTCCTCCGCTCTCCTCTCTGTCACCCTCACTCTCTTCTTGTTCTCCTGTCGTGCCCTATTTATTTTACCGTAGTCTTCCTCCCCCATCTTCGCCACGCAGGCCAACACATAATCCCTGCTTTCCATTATGAGGCAGCCTCTCATTTCTCGTGTTTTCGGGCCAAACCCAATAAAGACCGTCTCACTCTTTCCTTCAGAAACAAGCGTCACATTCTCCAGTTTAAGTCGTGCTGACACTCACAAGGATCATTATTACGGGTCACTGACGCGTCTACGTACAGTAAAACTTACACTCCCCATCCCATAGTGTAACAGTGTAAAGTCTGTTACTGTCTCACACACACACACACACACACACACACACACACACACTCACTTTCTTACTGTAAATTGATCATCACTGTGTTTTTCTGTCACTTTTCATCACACACACGCACACACACACACAACACTGACACACAAATTGTTGCACAGTGCACACTCTCTCTCTCTCTCTCTCTCTCACACACACACACACACACACACACACTCTCTCTCTCTTTCTCACATTGAAACGGGGAGATTCTCTACGTCTCACTTCTCGCATTTCTCATACACACACACACACACACGTACACACTGTCACACACTGTCACACACTGTTCAAACACTTCAAACACTCATTCTGAGTTAAAAATTCACACGTTTTTCATACACACACACACACACACACACACACACACACATTTTTGCACATTCTCTTTCTCTCTCTCTCACACACACACACACACTCTTTTTTTCACATTGAAACGAAGAGATTCTCTGCGTCGCACTCTCAATCTCTTTCACACACACACACACACACACAAATAAAAATTGTTGCACACTCTCTTTCTCACACTCAAACACTCATTATAATTTCAAAATTCATAAACTATTCTCACACACACACACACACACACACACACACACACACACTTTTTCTCTCTCTCTCTCGTTTTCTCTCAGAAACGGAGAGATTCTCTACGTCTCACTCTCGATCTCTTTCACACACACACACGCACACTGCCACACACTCAAAACACTTATTCTGAGTTCAAAATTCAGAAGCTATGGATTCTCACACACACACACACACGCACACAAAAATCCAAATTGTTGCACATTCTCTCTTTCTCACACACTCGTTTTCTCACATTGAAACGTAGAGATGCTCTATTGCTTTTTCTTACACACACACACATACTCTAAACACTGGTTCTGCGTTCAAAATGCATAAACTATTCACACACACACACACACACATAAGCAGAAGGAATGGTGTGTCTGCTGGTCTGTGTTCTGATGGAGGAGCGGTAGAAGTTTGTCCTCCTCTCTCCTCCTGCGCTTTCTGCTCTTTATTTAGACGGAGGAGCATGTGCTACACACTCCCACTCTCTCTCTCCTGCTCTTCCTCTCTCTCCTCACGCCCACCCGCTGCTCTCTCCGGCTCCTGATTGGTCACTCTGGTCTGATGGTCAGTTCACCTATTGTGTGTAAATCTATTTTAGCTTCGGTTACTTTTTTCTGTTTAGACTTTTCTTATTTGCGTATTGATATGGAAATGCAACGTTGCGTAAATGAAGTGTTCGATCAATTTTGATCTTTTTGTCTCTCTCTCTCTCTCTCTCTCTCTCTCTCTTTCTCTCTCTTTTCACGCTCTCATTCCGTTTTCCCCTTTTTTCTGTCGCTTTTTTCTTTCTCACTTTTGCCGTCTCGCTTTCTCTTTCCTTTTTTCCCCTGTTTGTATGAATTTTAATCTTAATCTTCTTGATCTTCAATTAGAAAATTAATTTGTCAAATATATTATTTTGCCTCTAATATTTACTTCAAGTTTTTATATTTTTTATTAATAATGCCTCTAATATTTACTTCAAGTTTTAATATTTTTTATTAATACATTAATGAGAACTGCTGATCCATTATACAAAATTCTTTAGTCTCCAAAACCTCAATTTCACGATTTCCTTTTTCTATTTTTGATCATATCTAGACGTGTCTTATCTAATATTTGTTGTTGATAATCTGATCCATTCTTAACTTGACCTAATCTTAACTTTACTTAATTTAATATTTGTACCGTTACACTCGTGTCACGGAGCACTGTGTGTTTGTGATGGTGTTGTTCACACACACACACACACACACACACACACACGACCGGGCGTTTGAATCTGTGATTTGAGACGGAGCCGATTTGGTTCAGGTTTTTTTTTGCACACATTCACAGACGTGGTGTTTTTTTTCTCGTTGAATGTTAAATCATCCGGAAAATGAATAGATTAATTTATATTTGTTGTTTTTGGGGAATTTGTCAGTCTCTCACAAACACTGTTGTGAGTTTCTCTTTTATATCGAGTGAAGTAGACAATTTGGGAGGTTTTTTTTTTTATCAAATGCTGTTTCACTTTTGATCCATTTTCTTAGTTGTTCCGCACATCCACAGAAGTGACTGTTTTAGGGGAAGTGGCGTCCTCACGTCCTGTTTTTGACGTGTTTTTATTCTGTCTGTACTGAAAACACCATCAAACCATTGTGCAAGCTTTAATTTCTTACAGGTTTGAAGGTTCATTTACACACTTTTTTTTGAATGTTGACCTAATGATTACATTTTGTTTGAGCATTTAGCTTATAAATCTAAAACGGCGCGAAACAAAAGCTCTTTCAGTGCGTAAATAGCAAACATTTGGCCACACCCATTAAACACATCATCATTAATGGGTGGAGCCACATTGTTCTCAGCGGATGATCCAAGAGATGCTGGTTTTATATTTCTGAGCGTTTGAAAAAAAATTATAAATTGAGTTATTTTAAAGCTAGATATTTTCAGGAAAACGAGGCAAGACTGATCCACGCAGTATTTGTCATGTATTTTTTTGGCTTTGCTAAAAATAAGAAATTGCTTCTTTTATTTTTCTTTACTTTACAGTCATTGGCAAACACTCTTATCCAAAGCGACTTACTAAAAGAGGAGCAAGTGAACCAATTTGTATAAAAAAGGATAACAAAAGAAATTATTTTTTTTTTCCATTCAGTGTTGAACTTTTTTTTTTGTTGACTTGCAACATGAATCTATTCAGGAGTATTTCTCTTCACTGCCACTCATTTATTTATTCTTTATTAACTAACTAAATCTAGCACAACTAAATCTCCACGACCCATTAACCAGCCCGGTTCATTCCGCCTGATTCTGCTGTTCTGCTCTTCTTCTTCATGTTGATCTTCCCATTTCCCTATTTAAATTGAAGAAGTATTGACCGGAGTGTGTGTGTGTGTGTGTGCAGGGCAGTGATGCCGGGCATGGTTCTGTTCCGCCGGCGCTGGTCAGTGGGCAGCGATGATCTGGTGTTGCCGGCTTTCTTCCTCTTCATTCTTCACAGCATATGGTGAGTCTCCTCCAGCATCTGTTTTCCGGATGTTTCTGTCTTTTTTCCACCACACTCGGACATTTAGACATTTCCTATTGGCGTATGTAAATAGGGAAGTGTTTATTCAATGTACATTATTTTTGTAGTGGTAGTGAACTTTACCTTTATTCTCTCTCTCTCTCTCTCTCTCTCTCTCTCTCTCTGTCTCTCTCACTCTCTCTCCTTTTCTTTTTACTCTCTCATTCCATTTTCCCATTTACTGTCTTTCTCTTTCACTTTCTCTCTTTCTCTCTCACTCTCTCTCTCCTTTTCTTTTTACTCTCTCATTCCATTTTCCCCCTTTCTGTCGCTTTCTCTCTCTCTCTCATTTTTCTTTCTTTATTATGCTCTGTCTTTTCCCCTCACTCTCATCTCTTTATTCTTTCTTTTTCCTCTTTCTTTTTTCACCATGTGTATGAATTTAAAACAGTCATTTAAACTAACTCAGTTCATCAAAGCTTCAGTTCATTTAGAAAAATAAGAAATTTGTCGTATCTATTATTTTGTCTCCAAATTTTATGTGCAGTTTTTTTTTTTGAATATCTTTGTTTTTTAATGAGAACTGCTGATGCATTACTTCAAAATTCTCAAGTCGCCAAAATCTCAACTTCTTGATTCCCCTTTTCTATTTTGGATCATTTCTAGACGCGCCTTATCTGATATTTTCCATTAACTAACTGATTCTTAACGTTACTTAATTTTATATCATACAAATATTAAGTGGCTTTAAAAGTCAAGCACATTTTCCTGGAGTGCCCTGTTTTCAAAACCATGAGACAGACTTTTTCTTAAATCAAGTGACAACGAAAGTCTTCTTTCTAAATGTTTATCCATCAAAGATCGTTGAGTTTTTCAAAGATACGTATTGTCAAGTTCATTTGAATGTCATGTATATTTTTACGGAAATGTTTTACATGAAACTTAACTTGGCATGATACAATCCTGTATGCTTTTTTGTACATAATTAAAAATTCTATATGCCATTAAATGGACTCTGAAGCTGAAATGGCAATAAACATTAAATATTAATTAAAAACGAATATTTTAATCGATATTTGCACCGTTACACTCGTATCACAGAGCACAGTGTGTTCTCCGTCCTTCTTTTCCCGATGTTTCCGTCCTCGGAATGCCGGAGCGATTGTGCCCATCTTCTGACTGGCGCGTGGCACGTGTCCTTCACAGGCTGGTGGTTCTGTCGGTGGTTCTGTTCGGGCTGCCGTACAACTCGGAGCAGTCGTGCTCGGTCACGCTGGTGGACCACGGCCGCGGCTACCTGGGCATCCTGGTCAGCTGTCTGATCTGTGAGAGCGCCATCATGTGGCTGAGCATGAGGGGCAGCATCCTCTACACGCAACCCAGAGAGGCCGTGCAGTATGTGCTCTACATCCGCCTGGGTGAGAATTACGCTTTCACTGTGGAAGACCTAAGCAACGTTAATGTTGTTCTATTATATAAATTGTACGAAAATTGCGTCGCGTCCACTTTGATGCGCAGAAACGGACGAGGCTTGATCGGAGTTTTTTTACACTGATGGGGCCGTCCCTGACCCGCCCACTGATGATGATTGGCAGGTTCCGTCACCTCTCAAATCGGCCTCGCGAATGACTTTTCAAAAGGAAAATTGCCGACTCTTTTTGTTCGTAGTCGAGTGTTTGAGCCAGTGCAAAATGTATAATTACATAAAAAGCATAATTAAAAATAGTTATGGGTTTGTGAACATTTTTTTTTTTTACATTTTCATTCAATTGAAATATTTGTGTTGTCTTTATCACTAGCGTTGAATTATTATCTGAACCTGATTATACAGTATATGAGAATATGAACCTATTATCACTAGGTTAAGGTGTCAGGGAGCGCTTTCACGTGACACTCATAAAGTAAGAGAAAAAAAAACCCAAAAAGCCCTTTGTTATCTTAAAAGTGAAAGATTAGTTGAATTTTACTATGTTTTTTACTATGAATTTTACTAGGGCTAATATTACTTGAATTAGCCCTATAATAATAATATCAGGAATTTAGTTAATTACTAATTCTATCTTTTTCATCTCGATTCAAGTTAGTATATACGGTAATCCTATTTTTTTCCCAGTTTATAAAAATGGTTATGGAGCTTCTTATTTCTAGCTAATAGAGATGAGTGTGAGACTGACTGTGTCTGTCCTGGTCTCTGCAGCCATCCTGCTGGTGGAGCTGGTCTACGCCATCGTTGGCATCGCCTGGTTGGTGCAGTACTACCAGCTCTGCTCTGATGTCACCGCCAAGAACCTGGCACTGGGTAAGAGCCCTGTGAACGCCTGCTGTGAGAGTGAGTGCGGGTGTATAAAGAGTGACACCCCGACTTACCAATGTCCTAGATGATGAACATCCCGAGTAACGAAATTTGTTCTGAAATTCTGAAGAGTTCTGAAATATTTTCACTATACGAGAGGAGCGAAAATCTATACAAAAGGAGTTTTTTCTTACCGCTAGCGTGCAGGGAGATGAGAGTCCAGACGTGTGTAAATCAGTCGTTTAATCTTCTTGGCACGACAAATCAACAAAAAACAACAAAACCACTTGTTAGTTTCAGAGATCTTGCTTCCAAAAAAACTACAGAAGCTTGTCGACTTCCAGAATGGCCGTGTTTTGTTTTTGTTTTTGTTTTTTTCCCGTACAGCCGCCATCTTGAAATGACGTTGGGCTTGTTGTGCCATGAGATTTTTGTAATCAATAACTGCCAAAGGGCAAACTAAACTACTGCTGTGTAACATGCTTTTGTTACATTTATTACCAATATTTTATCATGTATAAAAAAATGGTCTGAATTTAGGAAGTCGTGGCACGGATTAGTTGGATTACATGTAAAATGCGGCTCAGCTTAAGAAATATTTGCCGAACGAAACGGCTCTCGACACGGACTGATTTTGTATGTCGGGGTATAATACCGCTGTACAGTATTTTTATTGCATATTAATAATATATTTTCTTAAATTTGAACATTGGCCGGCCAGTTTGCAAAGTGACTTCGACTTTAGAAGCAGGAATTGCTTTTTTTATTTAATATAATTTAATGACAAATGGGGTAATGCAAAGTAAGAATTTTTTTTTTTTAATTATAATTGTGGTAGTTTCATCATTTAAATGTACATTTTTGTCCTAGTTTATTTCTGACCTGCAGCTTCTAACAATTAGTCTAGTGTTGATTTTCCCCGACTGCCAAATCAGCGTGTCACTGTCCTCCCCCATCCCATAATAACACTCTTCCACTTCCACTGTGCGCTGTCTTGACATCAGCTCTGGGTTCTTGTGCAGGGATCGTGGCGTGCAACTGGTTGGTGATCTTCAGCCTTTGTTTCACCATGATGTGCACCTTTGACCCCACCGGACGCACCTTTGTGAAGCTGAAAGCCACACGCCGCCGTCAGCGAAACCTCACAACATACACACTCAGGTCTGTCACACACAGAAGATCTAGACATACACACCAGTTTCAGCGTTTCAGCGCAAACGAGTCTAAATTGTGTGTATAAGGATTTGTGTTTACTTGATATTTTTTGACTCACATATCATGCGGTGTAATTATTGTTTATAATTTATTCCAAAATGAGCATATAATTATAATTATGTTTACTTTAGCATGTAAAAAAAATGTTTCTGCTTTTGTTAGTTATACTCATATTCATATTCACGTTCATATTTCTTCCTTCTTTCAACATTTTTCAAAAACGTAAAAAAAATGTAGTTTTTTATGTTGATACAATTGTTAAAAGGTAATTTCTGACCTGTTGAACTTGATGTGGTCATCTCTAGACACCGGCTGGAGGAAGGTCAAGCCAGCAGCTGGAGCCGGAGACTCAAGTTCTTCATGTGCTGCACACGTGCTCAAGACACACAGTCTGTAAGACTCCAGCACACACACTTACAGATGTACCAAAGCGGGGTCTCGCCATTGACATAACACATTCCTTACCCCATGTCCTAACCTTAACCAGCACAGCTAATGACAGAGGTGGGCAAGCTATCATAAGGCTCCACTAGTCATCATAAGGCTCCACTAGTCATCATAAGGCTCCACTAGTCATCACAGGTCCCTACAAGTCATCACAGGTCCCTACAAGTCATCACAGGTCCCTACAAGTCATCACAGGGCCCCACAAGTCATCACAGGGCCCCACAAGTCATCAAAGAGGCCCCACAAGTCATCACAGGGCCCCACAAGTCATCACAGGGCCCCACAAGCCATCACAGGGCCCCCGCAAGTCATCGTAGAGCCCCCACAAGTCATCATAGAGCCCCCACAAGTCATCACAGGGCCCCCACAAGTCATCACAGGGCCCCACAGGCCATCGTAGAGCCCCCACAAGCCATCGTAGAGCCCCCACAAGCCAGCGTAGAACCCCACAGGTCATCACAGGACCCCACAGGTCATCGTAGAACCCCACAGGTCATCGTAGAACCCCCACAAGTCATCGTAGAACCCCACAAGTCATCGTAGAACCCCCACAAGTCATCGTAGAACCCCACAGGTCATCGTAGAACCCCCACAAGTCATCGTAGAACCCCACAGGTCATCACAGGACCCCACAAGTCATCGTAGAACCCCACAACCCATCGTAGAACCCCCACAAGTCATCGTAGAGCCCCACAGGTCATCACAGGACCCCACAAGTCATCGTAGAACCCCACAAGTCATCGTAGAACCCTCACAAGTCATCGTAGAACCCTCACAAGTCATCGTAGAACCCCACAAGTCATTGTAGAGCCCCCACAAGTCATCACAGGACCCCACAAGTCATCATAAGACCCCACCTATATACGTAGCATTAAAACTCATATTTTAGGGCGGCATTAATATAAATGTGGTCTGACCAGCACATGTTGTGGTGCAGGACGCTTACTCCGAGGTGGCCAGCCTGTTTGCAGAGTTCTTCCGGGATCTGGACATCGTTCCCAGTGACATCATCGCCGGCCTGGTGCTGCTCCGACAGAGGCAGCGAGCCAAGAGATCCGCCATCCTGGACCAGGTGCGGAAGCTGCAGCTCGACTCCGTTACAACTGTACTTAACTGATGTTGTTCCGCAGGCGAATAATGACGTTCTGGCCTTCCTCTCCGGGATGCCTGTCACGCGCAACACCAAATACTTGGATCTTAAGAACTCGGTACGTATGCTTTCCCGTATTCTTGAAGTTGCGGAAAGGGTTAAACATTGATAAGAAGAGATTGTAGATCGTGAAGATAGGAAGAGATAGGAAGAGATAAGAAGATAAGAAGAGAGAGAGATAAGAAGAGATGTGAACTCATTTCGGATTAAAAGAAAAGTAGAAATTAAAAGAAAGTAGAAAAGTAGAGATGGAGAAAGTAGAGAGTAGCGTTACACTAAATCCTCTTTGATGCATATCATGAATAATGCATGCGGGGGGCGGAGTCACGACTCAGCAGGCTTTGCTTTTTACGTTTAATTGTGTTGTTGTTTTTATATTGAAGAGACTAAATAATAAATAATAAGTGACTTATTTTAGGGCTGACGTTTATCTATGCAACAATAAGACCTAGTTTCTTTTTGAAGCTCGTTAAAGGAAAAATTCTCATCTCAAATTTGTCTGTTTTTTTTTTCGCAAATCCCAGATATTTTTGTAATCTCGTGAGGATGATTACGTCGCTTGGTCACCGTTCTCGCGATATTACGGAAATCTCAGGGATCTGCATGATGTAATTTCAAGATGGCGGTAACTGTTCATGTGAGATAGTTTCCTTTATTAACATCTACCATAGGGCAAACTAAACTACTGACATGCAAACTAACACGTTTTTGCTACATTCACTACCAATATTTTATAATTAATAAATATGTGTCTGATTTTAAAAAGTCATGGCTCAGATTAGCTGGACTACGTGTAAAATGCAGCTCATCTTAGGAAATATTTACCAAATATGTAATATATATAAATAACAAAACGGATCTCGACACGGATTAACTTTGTAAGTCGGGGTGCTGTACTGTATTTTCATATACTGTATATTTAATCCGGAGGGCAGCCAGTTCTAGGATCTTCTCTTGAACGTTGAACATTGGCCGGCCAGTTTGCAAAATGTCTTTGGGTTTAGAAGCAGGAATTGCTTTTATTTATTTAATATAATTTAACGACAAATACATAAGCACAAGTGTCACTTCTCCGTGGCTTCTCTCCTCAGGCCGAGATGGGGATGTATAAGGAGGTGTGCTACTACATGCTGTTTGCCATGGCGGCGTATGGCTGGCCTATATATCTCCTCCGCAAACCAGCATGTGGACTTTGCCGACTGGTCAGCACCTGCTCGTGAGTAGAGCCCATGTGAGCGCTTCGTGAAGCTGAAGTACAGAACCGCAGCGCTGATGTTGACCTCTTGACCTGCTCTTCTCGCTCTTCTCGTCTTCAGATGCAACACTTCGGTCTCGGGATCTCGCCTCTCGCAGAGCGTCACCGTCGAGGAGGACAACTGCTGCGGCTGTAACGTGCTGGCCATACGCAGACAGTTCCTGGACCAGGACCTGAAGGAGGTCCAGATCGTCTACACGTCCTGCCACGATGCGGTAGCGTTTTACCGGGATTGAGATGCTTAGTGAATCTCTTCCATCTCAATCATCACTTCTCCTGTGGATTGTAGGTCTATGAGACGCCCTTTTTCGTGGCGGTGGATCATGCGAAGAAGAAGGTGGTGATCAGCATCAGGGGGACTTTGTCTCCTAAGGTGGGTTCAAAAAGCATCGTGACATGATTTGAAATTGATTTGAATTGAATTGAAAGTCCTTTATTCGTCCCCACAAGGGGGAAATGTCAATGTTGCAGCAGCAGTACAATTGCCGATTTAATTTACAAGAGATACAAACTTAATAATTTAGTAATTGGTCATTTCTGAGACAACGGTTTTATTCAGAAAATGTTTTAACAAATGTTTTTAAGAACGTTTTACCACAAAATATTTTACAATTTTTAACAAAAATCAACATTTCTGTTGTTCATCAGTGTATCTAAAAAAACATGAGAGTGTATCTAATTTGTTGATTTGCAGTCATTTTGAAAAGTTGTGTATTTATTGCTACTTATCAGCTGTTATAGAGATGTTTTGCTTTCTAAAGTGTAAAATTGTAAAAAAAAATAAAATAAACCATGTTGTCAATATTATAGCGATTGAAGCTAAGATGGCGTAAAAAAAATCAAACAAAAAAAAAAAATAAATTATTCATTTCTGGTGGATCAAGGCTGGTGTTTTAGTTATTACCATATTCTTTTCATATTACCAGAGTTGTAAAAAAAAAAAAAAAAAAAATGTTTAAAAATTGTTGTTGGAGACAACTGGAGAAAAATATTGTTTTATTTTTGTCCCATATAAAAATCATTACGTTTCTTAGCAAAATCAAACATTTTTGTCTCACTTAAAAATCAATTTCATATTTATTTAAAAACTGTTGTTAAATAATAAAGAAACGACACAATAAAACCTATTAAATACAGCCTGTTCTAAGTGCCGCCCCTTTTATGCATTATTCATGGTGCTCGTCATTCAGGGGCGGAGTCTCGTTTCTGTTCACAAAAGTTGACATGACACAGACTGCTACATATTTATTTACAGTAGACTAGACAGATTATTACTCCGTATCACTCGTTTGTTTGTAACTGTAAGAAAGAATGAGAGGATGAACTGCATTTTTATTGGTTGCTGAGCGTGTCAGGATCCGTGTTGCTCTGCCGCATTAGACTTACACCATCACTTCACCGACTCCGTCTCGCACAGTATCATCTCACGAATATTTAATGGCTGCTTATTTATTCATTTTGTAGGGAAGCGTGTGATAAACGAGTTAACGCTCTGCAAGCCAGTCAGATCTGTCTGTCACACACTCTCTCTCTCTCTCTCTCTCTCACTTTGTCTCTCTTTCTCTCTCTCTCTCTCTCTCTCTCTCTCTCTCACACACTGTCTGTCTGTCTAATCTGTCTGTCTGTGTCTCTCTTTGTCTGTCTCTTTCTCTTTCTTTCTCTGTCTTATCTGTCTGTTTGTCTTATCACTCTGTCTGTCTGACATATCTAATAATAAATAAATAATAATTGAACCTTTATTAGTCCCTCAGTCTGTCTATCTATACATCTATATATCTATGTATCTATCTGTCTGTCTGTCTGTCTGTCTGTCTATCTATCTATCTATCTATCTATATCCATCCATCTATTCATCTATCCTCCATCCATCTATCTATCTATCTATCTATCTATCTATCTATCTATCTATCTATCTATCTATCTATCTATCTATCTATCTATCTATCTATCTATCTATCTATCTATCTATCTATCTATCTATCTATCTATCTATCTATCTATCTGTTTCATCCATCCATCTGTCTAGCTATCACTCTACCACTCCATCCGTCTGCCTATCTATCCATCTATCTATCCATCTATCTATCTATCTATCCATCTCTCTATCTATCTCCCTATCTCTCTCTCTCTCTCTCTCTCTCTCTCTCTCTCTCTCTCTCTCTCTCTCAGTCTCTGCATTTATTTGTCTATCTCTGTATCCCTCAGTGTCTTTTCTTTGACCCTCTTTATCTGTTTTTGTTTCTACCGGTCTCCGTTAAAACTGTATATGTTCTTGACATCCATTCTTTACGCATTGGGGTTAATTTATTCCATCCTAACACACACACACACACACACACGGCGAGTAAAGGATGTGGTGTTCTGCCGCAGGACGCTCTGACGGACCTGACCGGTGATTCTGAGCGTCTGCCTGTGGAGGAGCAGCACGGCACGTGGCTCGGACACAAGGTTCCACACACACACACACACACACACACACACACACACACACACACACACACACACAGCGAGCATCACCCTGTCTTCTGATGAATCTTTCACTAAGGGAATGGTTTATTCAGCCGAGTACATTAAGAAGAAGCTGGAGCAGGAGATGATCCTCTCTCAAGCCTTCGGGAGAGATTTGGTATGAGTTTGAAAAGTATGAGGGTTTTTTTTCCCAGCATGCATTGATCAGTGTGTCTTTTTTTTACCAGAGTAAAGGCACGATGCACTACGGGCTGGTGATTGTGGGTCACTCTTTGGGCGCGGGAACCGCCGCCATCTTGTCCTTCCTCCTGCGGCCGCAGTATCCTTCACTCCACTGCTACTCCTACTCTCCTCCCGGAGGCCTCCTCAGGTCAGACTGACCTCTAGATTAGGGCCTGATGGCTAGATTAGACAGACTGGAAGGTTTCACAACACACTGATCATGACAGGTTCCGTCTGCTTAGTTATCGTTACAATGTTGTACCCCGATGCTGTAATGAAAACATAAAATAAACTACTACTACTAAAGAAAGAGAACGACATGATTGGTGGATCTTATATGAGAAGTTATTATTATCATTGATTTAATATTAGACTTATTGTGGCATTGACTCATAATAGATCCACTCGGGTTTTTTAAGATCTAGTTTCAATAATTCAAAATTAAGACTTACAAAGCTAAATGTTAAACTACCGGTAATAAATATTGTCGAATGAATAAAGGTTAAACCAATGAATATTTTATGAATATTGAATTGTAACACGAACTTTAAACCATAAGTGCAACACGTTGGATCTACAGTAATGTAGTCAATAGATTCAGTAAATTATTCATTACGCAATATATTCATTGTTTTTGTTTCTTGTCCTTTTTTTAGGATGGTTTTCAGTGATCTGCTGGTGTTTGATTTTAACGTGATGCCGTGTTTTTGTGTTTTATTTTAACGTGATGCCGTGTTTGCCCCACAGTGAGGACGCCATGGAGTATTCCAAAGAGTTTGTCACCTCGGTGGTGCTGGGAAAAGACCTGGTTCCCAGGTAAAGCAGATCCCATCGCTCTGGTCTGCTCGGGTGGACCAGCAGCTTCACCTTCACGGCTCCTTGTTTCCCGCAGGATCGGACTCTCTCAGCTCGAAGGCTTCCGCAGACACCTGCTCGAGGTCTTACAAAAGAGCGAGAAGCCAAAGGTAATGAGTGATCTTACGAGAGAGAGAGAGAGAGAGAGAGAGAGAGAGAGAGACAGACAGACAGACAGA
>MU204300.1:1368169-1378269 GCA_017309775.1 Paedocypris sp. Pulau Singkep | reverse complement strand
GAGAGAGAGAGAGAGAGAGAGAGAGAGAGAGAGAGAGAGAGAGAGAGAGAGAGAGAGAGAGAATTAGTTATAGAGCGGGAGAGAATGAGTGATAGAAACAGGGAGAGAATGAGTGATAGATAGAAAGAGAATGAGTGATAGAAAAAAAAAAAAGAAGTAATGAGTAAAGACAGAGAATGAGGGAGAAAGTCAGAATGAGGGAGAAAGAGAGAGAAAAATTAGTGATAAAGAAGAGAGGGAGAGAGATTGAAGAAGAGATGAAGAATAGAGAGTGAGAAAGAAGTGTGGTGAGAGGGAGAGAGGGGGGTGAGCGAGAGAAAATGAGTGATAGAGAGAGGTGATGGAGAGTGGGTGAATGAGAAGGTAAAGAGAAAGAAAGAGCGAGAGAGTATGGAGACATGACAGAGAATGGAGAAAAATGACTGATAGAGAAAGTAGAGGAGGCGAGAGATGAAGAATAAGATGGAGTGAGAGAGGAAAGAAGAAAGAGAAGTGGTGTGAGAGAAAGAGAGAGAGATAGAGAGAGAGAAAACGAGTGATAAAGAAAAAAGAGGGAGAGAGAGATATATTGAAGAAAAGTTGAAGAATAAGAGGGAGTGAGAAAGAGGAAAGAAGAGAGAGAAGTGTGACGAGAGAAAGAGAGAGAGAGAGAGAGGCTTGAGTGTAATCGAGAGAAAATGAGTGATAGAGAGAGGGAGGGTAAGACAAAGAAAGGGAGAGATGAGTGTGTGTGAGAGCAAGAGAGAAAGAAGTATAAATCAAGAGCAAGAGAAAAAAAATAAAATCAAAATGCTTCGTAAGCGTATTATTTAATATCGACAGTGTGATGACGTGTGTGTGTGTGTCACTCCCCGAAGTTTGACGTTTTTTTATCATTCATTAATTATTTCTATTCTCCAATTCCATTGTTCTCGTGCATCGACAATAAAGATTCTCTTGGTAACGCACACAGGCCGCTGTTCAAGGTTGTCTCATTAATTATTAACTACGTACGAATGTGCTAGTGTATTCAATCGATAGACGTGAACAGTTCATGTCAAAATGACTTTCACGTGACGAGTTTCTGGCCTTGAGAAGCTGGAGAAACCACACGGCAAATGTTCACTACGGTTTAGTCATCATCATCGGTTTGGGAATTTTAACCTGAGGAATTGGGAATTTTAACAGTTATAAATAATCGTGACTGTGTTGAATGTCGCCCCCTTGAGGATTTCATGATGATTTTTTTTTGAGCAAACGATTTTGTGTTTTGTGTGAAATGTTCCATACACGAACGGAATAACTTTTTTATTACTAAAAAAAAAAGGTTTTATTTATTTATTTATTTTTTTTTCATCTGAGAAAAAAAACATTTTTAGGACGAAATATTTCATCTGAGAATTTTTTTTTTTTTTTCCGTTTCAGTGGCGGATAATCGCCGGTGGTACGAAGTGCATCCCGAAATCGGAACTGCCCCTGGAAGATGAAGCCCCTCCTTCTCAGGGCGTGACCCCCTCCAACTCCCGCCTCTGGCTCCACCCCAGTGACCTGAGCATCGCCCTGTCCGCCTCCACGCCGCTGTATCCTCCAGGACGCGTCATTCACGTGGTGCACAACCACCCGCCAGAGACGTGGTGAGCGGAGGATGGATGCCGCTCTCTCTCTCTCTCTCTTCATTTGTCTATCCATCCATATCTGTCTCTCTTTCACTCTCACTTTCTATTTTTCTGTCTCACCGTCTTTCGCTGTCTCTCTTTTTAATTATTTGTTTATCCTTCCGTCCATCTCTTTCTCTTTATTGTAATGTCCATATCTCTCTCTTAATTTTTCTGTTTATTTGATCTATTCATCCATCCTTCCATACATGTGTTCATCTCTCTCTCACTTTATTTGAATGTTCGCCTATATCTTTCTCTTTATTTGTCAATCTATTCATTCATCCTTCCATACCTCTTATTTTGCCTATCCACCCATTCCTCTCTTTCTCCCTTTTTCTTTGTCTTTGTCTATCCCTCCATATCTCTCTCTCTTTTTCTCTCATCCACTCTCACTTTATTTCTCCATCTCACTGTCTTTCGCTGCCTCTCTCTATTTATTTATTTGTTTATCCTTCCATTCATTCATCCATCTCTCTCTTTCTCTATTTGTCTTTCTATTCATCCATCCTTGCATATCTCTTGTTCTTATTAATCTATCCATCCACATTTCTCTCTCTTTCACTCTCACTTTCATTTGTCATCACTTCTTTATTTCTCTATCTCCCGGTCTTTCACTGCCTCTCTTTATTTATTTGTTTATCCTTCCATTCATCCATCTCTCTCTCTCTCTTTTTTAATATCCATCCATCTCTCTCTTTCTCTCTTTGTCTTTCTATTCATTCATCCTTCCATATGTCTCTTGTTCTTTTTTGTCTATCATACATATCTCTCTACCCTTTTTTTGTCTATCCATCCATTTCTCTTTCTTTCACTCTCACTTGCATTTGTCATCACTTCTTTATATTTTTCTGTCGCACTGTCTTTTTCTGTCTCTCTCTCCCTCTTTATTTGTCTATCCACCCTCTCTCTCTCTCTTTCTTTGTCTATATTCATCTCTATCTCTCTCCCTCTCATTCTCTATCATTCTCATCTCTATGTCTCACTGTCTTTTGCTCTCTCTGCTATGTATCCATCCATAACCGTCTCTCTCTCCCTCCCTCTCTCTCTCTCTCTCTCTCTCTCTCTCTCTCTGTAGTTGTGGTCAAGAGGATCCCACCTATTCTGCTCTGTGGGGGGACAACAAGGCCTTTGATGAGGTCATCATTTCTCCGGCCATGCTGAATGAGCACATGCCTCACGTGGTGATGGACGGCCTCAACAAGGTGCGTGTCTTCTCCACATCCACGCTCTTCTCCTCCTCCTCGACCAGCACGGACTGCTGTGTTTCTCCGCTACGCAAACCTTTGGGAAGCAC
Organism: Paedocypris sp. Pulau Singkep; assembly: GCA_017309775.1. NCBI lineage: Eukaryota > Metazoa > Chordata > Actinopteri > Cypriniformes > Paedocypris > Paedocypris sp. Pulau Singkep. The sequence continues at coordinate 1,375,338 of MU204300.1, read as the reverse complement.
CTCCTACTCTGCAGGGGATTGTGGGTAATCCTGGTGGAGTTCTTCCTTCGCGGTTCTTCTCCGCTTCAGCTCTTTCTCCTCGGGCGTGGCTCCTTGTGGTCTACTTCCTGTTCTCCTTCCGGCACGTCTCCTGCCGTGTAACGTGTTGGGTTTGTCTCCGCAGGTGCTGGACACTCCTCACTTCCTTTCCGAGCTGTTTGTCGGGAGTGTCAGATCTGCGGTTTGTGACGTTTCCCACCCGTTACCCTCCGCAGCAGCTCGGCCTCCTATTGGCTCAGAGGGGGAGACCTGTGATTGGCCGGCAGATGCTTCCTGTCACAGGTTGAAAACGCTCTCGTCCGTCTCAGACTCTTCCGCTTTGCTGGAATCCGTTGGCTTGAGTGACTCCAGAAGGTCTGATGGATCCCTCAACAGCGTTCCAGTCCCTGAAGCACAGGATCACCATCTGACCCCTGAGGTCCTGCAAAACATCTGCCCGACTCCTCCGTCCTCCACTGAAACGACTGATGCGTCCGATGGTTTCTAATCATCACAAACTCTCCATATCTGAGGCTTCTTTGACTCCAATGGTTCACATGACCAGTAGGTTCTTCTGGTCTGGTTCATAGGTCTGGGACACGTGACTTGGTCTTCTGGGTTCTTCTGGGTTCTTCTAGAACCTTCTGGGTTCTTCTAGAACCTTCTGGGTTCTTCTAGAACCTTCTGTGTTCTTCCAGTCTCGTGTCTTGGGCGTATGAGCGCTCATCATCTGAGCTCCTCGTCTCAGATCTTTCTTTCTGCTGATGGTGTTTGCGCTCTGATCTCTTTTGCCTCTTTCGTCGCTTTTCACCACTTTGCCGCCTTTCCGGAAGATTTTCTCAGCTTGAGCTCATTTTCTGTGTGTGGAGATGTTCTGCAGGTTCCTGTCATGTTCTCCAGAGCTTCTTCTGGTCTTCCTTTGGTGGGAATGTTTATGAAGGTTCCGTTCCACAATTTTGCACTATTATTACGTTCTTTTTTTTGTTTTGTACGAGGTTCGGCTGGTTCTTTCATGAGATATGAAATGTGCAACAAAAATGTGCAATTTGTGTTTTATTTATTTTATCAGAGGCACTATTGTGATATACAGAGTTAACAGTGTGTGTGTGTGTGTGTGTGTGTGTGTGTGTGTGTGTGTGTGTGTGTGTGTTTTAATGTAAAAGTGTGTTACGTCATTGTTATATTTTTCTTGAACATATTGTTTTGTTGAATGTTTTAACATATAAGCTGTTTACACTTAATAAAGATAACAATGTGAAATGCGTTCATAATTCTATATTTCATCTCAAATATTGTACCTAATTGTCGCTAAAATGTAAAACTAAAATGTTTTGGTTTTTTATTATAGAAATTTAATAGCAAATAGCACTTTTTTTTCTTCAATTGTAATGTCAAATGCTCTGAATCGGATATGGATGAGTGTGTATTTGTGTATAAAAATAATGAAGGATTTAGTGTGTACTGAATATGGAGAGAAAAAATCTACTTGGCGTGTATACAACTTTTAGCACTTCTCATAATTTACACGTTCTCGTTCCATCCTTCGCTTGTTAATAATACTTTTTTGCCTTTTGTGTGGCTTTCACTGGGCTCTTGTGTTGTAGGTGTTGGAGAACTATAACAAAGGGAAGACGGCGCTGCTCTCTGCTGCTAAGATCATGGTCAGTCCAACAGAAGTGGACCTGAATCCAGAAACGGTTCTTCTGGACGCCTCCAACTCGCTTCACCCCACGCCGGCCACACACCACCGCAGGAACAGCAGCGTCCGGTAAGCGTGTGTGTGTGTGTGTGTGTGTGTGTGAGAGTTTAACCTGCGTTCTTCTCGCTCTCCAGAGGAACAGTCTATGGTAGTATTCAGTTCCCACCTCGTCCGCTCTGGTTCAGTAGTGAAGCTCGGCTTAAACGCTAGTGCCAAATCCCTCACCAGTCCCTTTCCCTGTAATAGATTGATTGATAGATGGATAGATTGATAGATAGATAGATAGATAGATAGATAGATAGATAGATAGATAGATAGATAGATAGATAGATAGATAGATAGATAGATAGATAGATAGATAGATAGATAGATAGATAGATATACACAGCTTTACGTGTATATGTTTGTTTATGTCTCCTTTGTGATTAACAGTTTCCTTATTTCTTTAACCCGCTGAGCGTTTTTTTTACCCTTTTTTTTTTTACCCTAACACTCCTTGTGCAAAAAAGATACATTTTATATAACCCACAGTGGGAAAATTATGGTGAACTCAAAGTATTTAAATCAAATCACTTTTATTGTCACATCTCTTTAGATAATCTATTTAGTTTATTTAGACATTTATTTAAAAATAGAAATAAAAAAAAAACACATACTATTATTTACAAGCAAATGACACATTTAGAAGCTAAAATAAAAACGGATACAGTACAAAAGTACAGTGTGTGTGTGTGTGTGTGTTAAATACACCAAGTTATATGTGTGTATATAATTATACAGTATTTATATGTACATACACTTGTATTTATGTTTTTTTATATAAATGTACATGTATAGATATGTATATATATACCGTATATAGAACGTGTGTATACATTTACAGTATATACCAGTATATAATTACACTTACACTGTATATATTTATAAATATGCAAAAATACATTATAAACCACATGTGTCAAACTCAAGGCCCGGGGGCCAGATGTGGCCCGCCATGTCATTTTATGTCGCTCGCCAGAACTTAAACGTTTTGAATGGTTAAAAATTCAAACAAAAAAATAAATTAAGAGCGTGCGTTGACCAAAAACTACATTTCCCACAATGCCTTTCAATGGCGGTAGCCATAGCAGTGTTTCCACAGTTTTGTTATTTTTCTTTATTCACTTGATCAGTTTGAACCTTCTTAATGGAGTTCAGCTGACAACATTTAAAAGGAATTATGTTAAACTTATGGCGCAACTGCAGTTGTCACTTGATTAAGTCGTGTAGTAAATAATGAGTTGTTTAACACTACGTAGTCGTTACATTAGCTTTACATTACATGTAGTTACATTTATAAGTTCCATCCGGCCCTTCGAGGACAGACATTCTGCTGATGTGGCCCTCGGTGAAGATGAGTTTGACACGCCTGTAGATAAACAACGCCAAGAGTCGTCGCACTCAGTCCCCAGTGGCAGTTGTGCGTAGTTATGCCGACGTATTGTTCTCCCCCTCTTTTATAGCATTCTAATCCTCCTGTGTTTTCCTTCACCTTCCCATCCTCCTCATCCTCCTCCTCCCTCCATCACCCCTCCTGTAGCTCCTGCGCCCGCTCTGAGATCTCCCTGGACGGCTTCTCGGAGGCTCCGGCAGCTCCAGTGCCTGTGGTTCTGAGCGGAGCCCGGGAGCGTCTGACCGTGGAGCTGCGGGAGAGAAAAGCTCCTCTGGCCGTGATGGAAAGCCTGTCCGACGCCGAGTCGCTCTACAGCCTGGACTCCCGCCGCTCCTCAGCCGCTCTGAGAGGTTCTCCCTGTCTGGGCTCCCTGCCCTTCCCCTTAGACGCCCCCATCCCGGAGGAGAATCCCTCGCTCAGCTCCCGCACCGAGCTGCTGGCCAATGACAGCTTGGCCCAGGCCACGGGCGAGCCAGAACTGGGCCAGACCGGTCCCTATTGCCCCACACCTCCAGAAATGGACACGTCCTTCAACAACCACCTCAGCGTCCGGAGGAGCAACAGCGGCCAGCACTTCCACCATTCCCTCAAGCCCTTCAAGCCCTCCTCAGAGTCCAGACCGTCCAGCCTCGGCCATCAGAAGTCTCGCCGCTCCGCCTCGGCCCCTCAGGAACCTCGAGACGGAGACCTGAAGGCCAAGCTGGAGAGCAGTCGCTCGCAGACCTTCCCGCCCGTCCCTCCTCTGTCCAACGGGACGCCCAGTCAGGCCGTCCTGGAGTTCGCCCAGTATCTGGACTCCTTGTTCAGGCTCGACGGAACCGGCTCTCCACCGCTGGAGCTGTCCGATGGCGAATCGGAGTCCGGTCAGGGGTCGTTCAGTCAGGCCGAGGCGGAGAAGAACCCGAGGAACGCCGACACGGACCGGCAGCTTCTGGCTCGGGCCAGTCTGGAGCCCAATCTGGTGCCCAAGCCTCCTCGGACCTTCGCCAGCTCGGCCGACCCCTCGTCCGGCATCTCCCTCTCGCCCTCCTTCACCTTGTCCTCCTCAGGAGAACTCAACGATCTCTCCCCGGCTGATGGAGGAGGGCCTCTGCGGAGCTCCAGCGTCAAGGAGGCGGTGGTGTAGTGGTGGTCCAGGACTGTAGGAAGGTGCATGCGTAGCGATGCCATCACTCCAGGACTTCCTGACTCGTGGAGAACAGAAGACCTCGTTTTGTACAAGCCGAAGGCGTGTTTGCGCCGTTGCTTTGCTCCGTCGTCTGAACTTCAGTCTCTGCTTGACGGAGATGTTTATTTGGCTTGAACTTTGTCACCCGCTCTACGAAACAATTCACAAGCTCAGTTTCAGTTCTGTTCGAAGCAGCCGAGATGGATTTGCCTTCGCCGTTGTGCTGATCACGTCGCGTGCGCTTTAGCCTTCTTCACGTCAAATAACGGTTTGCTCAATTGAAATACCGTATTTACGCACATATAAGCACGCTTTTGTTTTCCCCACAACACGTTTTCCACAATTCAAGTCAGGAGCGTTGACAAAATAATGGGAATACGGATGGAAATGACACTTTTTGTCTTTGAAATAGTGGTTCCGGAGGCAGACGTGCGTATAAACTTTTATTGGCTCAATCACAGAAATAAAGAAACATTCGAGACGACACTCAGCAGTGGCTAAACAACAATACCTCGCAATGGAATTTAAATCATTTAAATAACAAATTAACCTGAAAAACAGAAATAAAGAAGCCTTATACATGCAGTGGCTAAATAACACAGGAAGAATTTTAATTAAATAACATAAACATCTCTGTCCGTCTGCGACTGTGACAACTGGAATACCCTCGTATATACAGATGGAATGAGGAATCACAGCACCCCCTACTGGATATATCCCTAACTACAGTTAGAAATAATATTTAACGTTACTTGTTTTTACTAGTCACGAGTTAGATTTGTTCAAAGAAAGTAAAAGGTGTTGTTAAGAACTTTTATTTTTCAAGTTCAAGTTTATTTATATAGCACTTTTCCTAATTCAAGACCAACGCAAAGACACTTTTTTACAGGTTTTTTTTTTTTTAATTTTAGGTTTCTGGTAAGTGATAAGAGCCAGAAATTAATGATGTGCTTATGTTTGCCTGTTGGAGTTTTTATTTGTGGCTGAAAAATCAGGGGTGGTGCTTATATTCGTGTAAATACGGTATTGGATTGAGATAATTTGATGAGATACTTACAACTTCCTGTTTTACACGCATTTTTCTGTGTTTTGTTTGCAGTTCAATTCTAAACGTTTGCAGGTTCGCCAAGCATTTGATTTGACTTCGAATCGCAAAAATCCAGAGACTAAAGAATCAAATATGAAGGGTCCCACGTCTGCCCGGACCCCCGAGACGCTGACCATGATGTCACGAGCACACGGAAAAAAACTTGCACAAGTTCCCATTGAGTGTGACGGCCATGTTTACATCGACACCACGGGAGAGACGCTCCAGAAGATTTCCTCAGGACTTTTAATGACTGAAACACGGAGGGCGGATTATGAATATGTTTTTTTTTTTTTTTAGTTTATCGTACTGTTTTTTTTTTTACTGAAGAATTGGTGGAATGTCCTGCTGAGTGTGTGTAGTTGCTGGTGGTCGATGGACATTTTTTGAGTTTTCCACGTGCATGAGAAAGTGTCGTATGCTTGTGTGAAACGTATAATTTTGCTAAATCGTTTTTTTTTTTTTTATTTATTAACACCAGTCCACTGGAATTTAAGCACGTTTTTTACCATTATTCCCTCAGCCGTCGGTTAGCAAACTCGCAAATTCAACCGATGCCCTGTTTGCTACTCATCTATATTTAGGGTTACAAAAGTATAATCAGGAAATGATAAAACGCCCTTTAAATAGCGTGTTGGAATCCGCTGGGCTCATGAGGTTAATCTAAGGCATCTCGCCAGAAGCAAAGCGGAGTTCTCATTGCCTTCGAAAAGTCCACCAAGAATTAGTGGCTTGGTGTTTTACGGTTCCTTTTGGTTCAGGATGAAGTGTTAGATTATTGTAGATGGTTGTGAAGACGTACAGCGCAGAGCTCCTCAGTAAGGAATCATTAGTTAACAAAAGCAAGAAATATTCTTATTTGTGCGTTAATGCGCATCGCTTGTTTTGAGATCCGAGTTTTTGCACCTGACCCTGAAACAAACTCATTCGCTTTATTATTTTGCACGTATAATTCAGATTTGTATTTATTATTTTTTACTTGGAGAGCTCCGACTTCTGTACGTTTTCGCAGCAGTCGTGTACAGCACTGCCTTTCACGCGAGTGTAAATACTTTGTTGTTTCCGGTTGTTGTGTTTTAAACATTTTTTTTATTTAAAGGTGAATGGGACTGTCGGTTAAAAAAAAAACAAAGTATAATGTAAAATAGTGATGAATTTATCGGAAATGTATAGCGATATACAGTATATACAAAGAATTCTAAATATTGAAGTATGAATATTCAGAACATCTGACACTATGGCCATATCTTGACTTGAGAAAACAGCTATAATGATCCAGTCAAACGGTTCAGATGAATCTTTCCATGTCTGTCACAACCCTGCCAGAACAAGAGAATGTATTTAAACGCACACACACTTACACTGCCCTGCCTGTAACGGAATAAAACATGGATCTATGATAAACTTGTGTTTGATTTGTGTGTGTGTGTGTGTGTGTGTGTGTGTGTGAAAATAACTTTCAATTTATAGAACTTGTTTTTGCAAATTTCGATTTTGTAAAATAGACCAGGCCCACTTTTCTGACTTTTATATTTAAAAAAAAAAAAACAACTTTTAAAATGTGTTAATTAAACGATTTGAATCGTAGATTAATCTAATTCTTCGACGGCAAGTTATCAATATTAGAAACACCATGGAAAATCATTATAATGTCATGAAATATACGCCATAAACAAGTGGAAAATAAAGATAAATAGATTAATAATTTAAGTAATCCAAGTAAACGTGTCATTAAATGGACTAACTAGACTAAACATTACTCAAG
>MU204300.1:1351677-1368069 GCA_017309775.1 Paedocypris sp. Pulau Singkep | reverse complement strand
CTACTGTGTCTACTAGTCAAGTAAACATGCTTAACTACTGTGTCTACTAGTCAAGTAAACATGCTTAACTACTGTGTCTACTAGTCAAGTAAACATGCTTAACTACTGTGTCTACTAGTCAAGTAAACATGCTTAACTACTGTGTCTACTAGTCAAGTAATGAGTCATGAGTAACTGCGCCGTCTGCTAGTGAACATGCTCACGCTCACACACTAGTGAAGTAAACATGCTCAACACGTGTGTTTATTAGTGAAGATACAGTGCTCACTACTGTTTACTTGTGAAGTAAACGTGCTCACTACATTTTACTAGTGAATTGTAAACGCTCACTACGGTGTGTGCGTGTGAAGTACCGTATATGTGCTCACACTACTATGTTTACTACTGAGGTGTTTTCATGCGAAGTAAGCTTGCTCACTACGGTGTGCACTAGTGAAGTGTGCCCTAGGCAGTGTGCATCGGGTGTGAGATGACTTTACCGCGTGACGCAGCAGTGACGCTGCAGCTGTCTAATAAGGATCCGTCGGTAAAGCGCGTATGTGTGGAGAAACACACACACACATATACACAAACACACACACACACGCGCACACACACACTGCCATAATACTAAACACATTCTACACTTCACCGCAACATGGACTCGGACGAGGGCTATAACTACGACTTTGACGACGAAGAGGAGGAGGAGGAAGAGGAGGAGGAATGCAGCGAAGATAGCGGCGAAGCGGAGGCCGACGATGACCTGGGCGAGGTGTTGTTAGACCCCGCCGTGGCCGGAGGAGAGCCCGACGACGGCGGAGATACCGGCGGCGGCGGCGGCGGCGGCGGGGGCCTCGGGCCGGGCTACGAGGACGAGGACTACCGCTTCGAGGTGCTGACCACCGAGCAGATCCTCCAGCACATGGTGGAGTGCATCCGCGAGGTCAACGAGGTCATCCAGGTAGATCGCCCACACTTCGGGAGTTCGCTTGTGGCTGACGCTGGTTTAGCTTTAGCACTTTGCTAAGCGGCGCAGGCCGAGAAACGCCGAATAACGCGCTTAGACGCTCCGCCGCCGTCCCCGGGGCTCGCTCGCCGTGTCCGCGGATCTCCACGCGCACTGTCGGTGCGATATTTCGCCCGGTGGAGCGAGTTTAGCGCGAGTTTGGGCGGCTTAGCTCGCGCTGCTAACGCCACTGAGTTTGTTTAACTTTTTGACGGGGTGCGTGGGTCTCGGTGAGGCAGCCGACGCTTCTCTGGGTTTTACAAACAAAATGGCTGTGTTGTTGTGTTGTTGTTGTTTTGTGTTGCTCTGTTGTCGCCGTATTAAAGGAGGTTAAAGTTTGTTGTGGGATTGTGTGACGTGAGATTGAGGAAAAGCAGCTTCTCCTCACGGACTTTCCAGCTGTAATCGAGGCGTGCAGATGTTGTCATGTCCGCAAAGTCCATGTTACAGATGTTTTTCAGATTCAGGGGTGACGTGTTTGGCTTGCTGTGTTTTTAAGTGTCTGACGCACGTTTGCATGTACGTGATTTCTTTGCACATGGTGTATTTAGATTAAACATTTATTGCACTGCAATTGTACACCGAAGCAACTTTGTGCCTTCATTGGGACTCGAACCTACAACTCGCTGGGTTATTGTGGGAGAGATGAAAGCTGCTGCGATCATCCTTGCCTTAAGAATTGTATTGAACTTCATAATACGTACATTATTAACTTTTTAGTTGTTTTTGTCCATCATTTTTGGCCCCTTATTAGTACACAAGATTCAAACTTTTCCAAAATGTCCGCAACAGACAGCGGTTTAGTGTTATTGTGATATCTCTAATTTGAGAAACACTGTGGTGGTTTATTATTGACTTTTAAAGCGAGTTGGAGTTTGGTGTAGTGGCGAATAAAACGCGAGGACGAGTCTTTGGATTTGACATTCCAGTTTTAACTGGAACTTTTCCGTGTTCACTTGAATCTCTCCGGAACGTTCCGTCGGGTCAAACCCTGTCCGTCATTTATGTGTTTCAGAACCCTGCCACCATCACCCGAATCCTCCTCAGCCACTTCAACTGGGACAAAGAGAAGCTGATGGAAAGGCCAGTTACACATTCTCATTGTTATGATTTTAATGATTTTCTAGAGGTAAAGAGAGATTAAAATGTTAAAATTGCTGCGTATGTTTTTGTTCTAGTATTAGACGACTTTTAAACTGCTTGAAATCAACACCGATTCATATGAAAGGATCATCATGTAGTGTGAATGCCTTCCGTTCATAGTGTACGCTAATAGTCTTACACTATTACTACATTTTAATAATTCATTTCTTCCCCATAAACCACATCATGTCTTTTTCACAATTCTGCACTTATTTGTCTGGTGAAATTTCATGTCCCATTGTTATTAAAACTCTAATATTTTGACTTGAAGGTCGATCAATCATCTCCAAAACACCACCGGCCAGTTTCTGTTTAAGCGTTTTTAAAAGCTCTGAATCTTATATTTTAGAGCAGCGTCAAATTCCACCAGGTCTTTTTATTCAGGAAAATGTTTTAGTGCTGGGGAAAAAAGGGTCCAGTAAAAAAACAATATCCTTATTTTACTGTATTTTTATTTATTTTTTGTATTTGTGTTTGTAGTTTTTGCATTTTATTCGTTTTTTAAATCTTATATTGTCTTATTTTTACAGTATTTTATTATATATATATTTTTTTTTTTATTATATTTTTTTATTTTTATATTATTTTGGCAGCAAGTGAAATTGTTGCTTTACAGTGTAACTCAAAAAAAAACCCCCCAATGCTTTGTCTGAGGATCGAACCTTTAATCTGGGTGTTGCGAACATCTCAAGCAATTGAGCTGCAGAAAGTACGGATAACCAAACGCCCTTTTCATCACTTCTTCGACTCACAATCTGCTGTTCAACCCCGCAGGTATTTCGATGGAAATCTGGACAAGTTGTTTTCTGAATGCCATGTCATAAACCCAAGTAAAAAGCCCAAGACGCGACCAATGAGCACACGCTCCTCCGGTCTGGACCTCCCGTGCCAGATCTGCTATCTCAACTACCCAAACTCGGTCAGTGCCACACATCCGTCCGTTCTTCCTCTTCACTTGCACTCACTCTCACAAGCATTCACAGGCCTTTTTCGTTGTATTTCTGATCGACAACGAGTAGAAGGAGTTCGCTTCAATACCAACACAACTCACGCTGCAAGAAGAGATTCAAATATTTTGCACTTAATAGCCAGGATGTTTTTTTCATTTTCCTTGTGCTGTCCAAAACGGAAGTTTACAACAAATTGAAAAAATACTTGAGTTGTTCTATCACTGTTTAAACTCTCTATTATTTATTCTCTACTATGTGGCAAACAGGCTCTTCATTTTAAATAAATGTTCCAAAAATGTTCCTTAATTCCAAAACCAGCCCCTTAATTTTTTTTTCCTATTTTTTAATAGTATATAACTAAAGCTGTTCTTTTGTAAATTTAAATCATGTTTATATTAAGTACTGAAATGCAGCTACTCGTACTCTGAAGAAATTTAGAAATTCAGTCTTATTCAAGTTAAAAATTCTGAAGTCTCTTAGATGTTCTTTAGTTCATCATCCTATTTGTAAACTTTGTTATTGTGTGTAAATCATGGATTATTATTTTCTGATTATTAGTTTTCAAATTTCGAAAAGTTTTTTTTTCTCACCACAACAATTGCAAGAAAAAATCTTACAATTAAAGAAATTCAAATTTAAACCCAGTGCAGTTTTAGTGTTTTTTTTCTCTCTTGTTCACTTATACAAAGGGCCGCATGTGGCCCCGGGGCCCGACACTGCCCAGCTCTGCCTTTCTCCAGTCGCATGTGACTTGTTTGTGAAAAGACGTTTCTGGAATTTGATAGTCACAACCTGAAGCTGCCAAGTGTTTGTGTGTGTGTGTGTGTGTGTGTGTGTGTTGGTGATTCATTCAAGAAGCATGTGTGTTCTTTCGCAGTACTTCACGGGCCTGGAGTGCGGTCACAAGTTCTGCATGCAGTGCTGGGGCGACTATTTAACCACCAAAATCATCGAGGAGGGGATGGGACAGGTGCGTTTTGACAATCACACACACACACACACACACACACACACACACACACTAGAGCTGCACGATTCTGGTGAAAAAGAGAATCACGATTTTTTTTGCTTAGATTACAGATAACTATTCTTTTAACGATTTTTTCTGGATATTTTATTATTTTTAAATATTCAACCCTGAACACATATTACTCTTTAAATTTAAATGAATGGAATGAAAACTATAATGCAATGTAAAAGTAATTTATAAGAAAAAAACAATCACCATTAAACGTAATAAAAATAAACATTCCAAAGAACAGCATTATAAACAATGCGTACAAAATGATTAGCTCTGTTTAAAAGCACTTTTGAAATGCTTATCAAACGATGAGTATTTTAGGCGGGGCTAATAATTTTGTCCTCAACTGTAGATGTTTGCTGTATGTGGTTTGCTGAGTGTAAACGCACACACTTCAGAATAAAATCCTTTTTCAGGTAGTAAAATGTCGGAGTTGATACTCTACCGTTGTATTTAAAGTGAAACTCAGCTGATCGATCAGAGAGAGTTGTAATGGGCAGAACTGTATAAACGCTGGATTCAGATCGTGAAGAGGCAAGATCGAGATCTTTTAACGATGAATCGTGCAGCTCTTTAACACACACACACACACACACACACACACAGTGAAGCGTCTGATTCCGTGCGCGTGTCCTTCCAGACCATCTCGTGTCCTGCTCACAACTGTGATATTTTGGTGGACGACAACACTGTCATGTAAGTCTCGGAGCGACCCGCTGGTGTGTGCCCGATCACGTGTGACTCCTCGCTGCTTTTCAGGAGACTCATCACAGACTCCAAAGTCAAGTTGAAGTATCAGCATTTAATTACCAATAGCTTTGTAGAGGTGAGGAGCTCTGGCCTGATTGGCTGTGTTTTGCGGTACTGACATCGTCTTCTTCTTCTCGCTGCAGTGTAACAGACTGTTGAGATGGTGTCCGGCTCCTGACTGCCATCACGTCGTCAAGGTTCAGTATCCCGACGCCAAACCCGTGCGCTGCAAGTGCGGGCGACAGTTCTGGTAATCCGGGTTCAATCGCCTCGCAGTTCAAAAACGAATCTGAATCCGTTTTATTGGCCTGGTGTGGAACTCGATGTGGTCTGATTCCGTCTTTTCTTCCCTCTTGTTCCAAAAAAAAATACAGGGAAAAATTTAATAAATAAAAATGGAATTAAAAAAAATACAAAAGTAACGTAACTATAATAAGCACAAACACAAACAGTGGCTTGTGATGAAACGTAAATAAATGGAAAAAGATTGCACAATTCTTGCACGTTCACACGGGTGTTGTTCTTGCACATGATTTAAGTTACTAAAGCTTATATATTATATTCTAAATTTCATTCAAAATATGTATGAGATTCTAAGTGTTACTGTTTTTTTTTTTCGTTCGAATGTTATTAATGTCATTCCTAGTTTAAAAGCATCGAGACGTTGCTGCTTCTGTCAAATAAACTGGGAGTGTGAATGAGAAAATTAAAGCATTTGAATCAAAGTCAAATTTTAATTCTCATATACACATAATTTATGGTACGTACAACATGTAGTTTTACAATTGTGCACCATTTAAGCTTGGGGTGGCGGGGGTGTATGCGAGAAAGAGATATCGTTAAAAGATAAGAGATGAAAAATACAATAAAACACTCAATAAACAAAAATAAATATGAATAAAAACAATGAAGATGGAAAAAAAAAAGTAAAAATAAAATATTATAAAAATAAAATGCAAAAAAGTGACTCAAGTGATCCATGTAAAGTGAAGATGTTTTTAGTGTCTGTGTAACTTATTGCACGTTTTTAATATTTTTTTTTTTCTGTCAAAGTGTGAAATCGGGCATACTGTAGAAAGGTGACTCCGCCCCTTTATGACAGTTTTGCTTTGTACAGATTTGTACAGACTCCATGACTTTATGAATTTTGTCATGATTGTATTTTATTTTTTAACGCTTTTTAAAAAAAATTAAAATTAAAAACGTTATTTTTTTCCGAGTATACAATAATATTAACTCGGATATTAGTTAAAGTATCTAAAACATCCGAACTATGTCGTAATGCTTCCCATGTTTTTCTCTTGTTTTACCAGTTTCAATTGTGGTGAAAACTGGCACGATCCTGTGAAGTGCAAGGTGCGTGTTAGTCGTGTGTGGCGCTGTAGTGATCATCACAGTAAAGCGTGTGACTGTTTCTCTTCACGTAGTGGCTGAGAAAGTGGATCAAGAAGTGTGATGATGACAGTGAAACGTCCAACTGGATCGCAGCCAATACCAAGGTATCGCTTTCTACCTTTCTCTTTTGCTTTCTTTCTCTGTTTCTGTCTTTTGTTTTTTCGCTTTCTTCGTTTCTTTCTGTTTCTTTTTTTTGTCGTTTTTCTTTACTGTTTTGCTTTTTTTTTTTCCTCTCCCTCCATATATTTCTTCTTCTTCCCTTTATTCTCTCCTTTCTATCTATCCTTTCCTAGTTTTCTTTTTCTGTCATTCATTCTCTCTATATATATTGCTTTCTGTCTCTTTTTTCAATCTTCATATCTCTTCTTTTTCTCTTCATTCTCTCCACATTTCTATCTATTTTTCCATATTTTTCTTTTTCTGTCATTCATTGACTCTGTTACTATCTTGCTTTCTTTTTCATTCCTCATATCTCTTCTTCCTTTATTCCTTTTTATCTATCCTTCACTGTTTTTCTTTTTTTGTCATTCACTGTCTCTCTCTCATCTTGCTTTTTTTAATTCTTTTTTTCATTCTTCATATCTCTTCTTCCCTTCATTCTCTCCTTTCTATCCCTATTTTTCTTTTTCTCATTCATTGTCTCTCTCTTCATTGCTTTTTCTTTCACTCTCTTTTTTCATTCCTCATATCTCTTTTCTTCATTCGCTCTTTTCTTTATATCCATCTATCCTTTCCTATCTTTCTTTTTCTGTCATTTATTGTCTCTCTCTCCCCATCTTGCTTTTTTTTTTTCATTCTTCATACATTTTCTTTAAAAGTTTCTTTATTCTTTTTCTTTCTTCCTTTCTGTCTTTTGTTTTTTACTTGTTATTAGTAATTAATCCAAAAATGACAGTAAAACACTTTACGAACACATTCGATTGTGACATCTGATGCTGTGGTTTAGGAAGGAATGAGACGAGATCAGACGCAGGGGATCATGTACATTTATTCGGATTTAACCGAAAGACAAACCTTTCTTCCGCTAATCTGGCCTTAACAGAATATCATTCAGGTCCCGTGAATTTACGCTTTTCAGCGAGACGAGTAAAAGTGATGACACTTATGAATAAGACGGATGAGCCTCTGGTTCGTGTTGGTTTGGAGTTTTCCATCGATGGTCATCGTTTTCTCACGGCTTCTGGTTTACAGGAGTGTCCCAAATGTCACGTCACCATAGAGAAAGACGGCGGCTGCAATCACATGGTGTGTCGGAACCAGAACTGCAAAGCCGAGTTCTGCTGGGTTTGTCTCGGGCCCTGGGAGCCGCACGGTTCCGCCTGGTGAGTCCCCGACACGCCTCCTCGCCATCTATGCTCCGCCCTCATCCACATACAAGCTCAAGCTCTGAGCATTTGTAAGATGCTTTTCACAGTTTTAACTGTCTCAAAGCGCACGTGTGAAATATGTAAGAGAATTGTTGCTTTTTAGTCATTTGGTTGTTGGTGTTTAAGTAAATGGCTGTGATTATGACAAAGACAAAGAGCAGTGAGCAAGCACATGTGCGACAGTGTCCAGGTAATAAACCTCTCTAACGAGGAACAAACCCTGTGGAGAACCCGGCTCACTGGTGCCATTCTAACACTACACAATCAGTGTGTTGGTTGTTCCGCGCCATTGTAATGATGGTTCCGGAAGATGTTTCCCTCCTCAGTGGAGAAAGAGGCGGCTCCATTTCTCCACGTAAACAGCGTCATCAGGTCTACAGAGCTCCAGGAGGCATCATAGAGAAGATCAACCACAAGCTCCGAGGAGATTTCGCTCGTACGGCACTCGGCGCTCAGGAGAGGAGTGATACACAAAAAAACAACGCAATTAGAAAAACTTGATGTACCATGATAAAAGATTTTGACAGTTTCAGGAGGTGCAGGTGTGATTCGGTTCCGAGCACTAAACTAGGCAGCCTTTCTATACGATTATATGAATTTTTTTAAGTTGTTATAACAGGTCAATAAGTGCTTCGTTGAAACATACGCAACCGTGTTTCCAGGTACAACTGCAACCGATACAACGAAGATGATGCCAAGGCAGCCAGAGACGCTCAGGAGGTGCTGTGACTTCACAAAGCTCTTCTTCTTCTTCTTCTTCTTCTTCTTCTGTGGTGTGAACGTTTGCCGTCATGTCCGCAGCGCTCGCGTGCCGCCCTGCAGCGCTACCTCTTCTACTGCAACCGCTACATGAACCACATGCAGAGCCTGCGCTTCGAGAACAAGCTGTACGCGCAGGTCAAGCAGAAGATGGAGGAGATGCAGCAGCACAACATGTCGTGGATCGAGGTCCAGTTCCTGAAGAAGGCGGTGGACGTCCTGTGCCAGTGCCGCTCCACACTCATGTTCACCTACGTCTTTGCCTTCTACCTCAAGAAAAACAACCAGTCCATCATCTTCGAGGTGAGAAAAAAAATCTGAAGATTACAAAATGATGGAATATCAAGTGTCATACTTACACACACAGTTTCCCCTGGGTATTCAACTAAATATTCAAAGTTAACGCACATGGTTAATTTTAAGTGCTTAATCGCGTCAATTATTTTTAATGCCACATCACAGTTTAATCTGTTTAATCACAGTTGCATTTTTTTTGCTTTCGGTTTGCCAACGTGCAATGAATAGAACCAAGAGAGTTGTGTAGTAAAGCTGTGTAGTAAAGAAACCTTATAGCAGTGGCTACACTGGAAGAAATTAAAATATAACAACACTGGAAGAAATTAAAAAATAAATGAAACTAAATACAATAACATGGGAAACTCTGTCTGTCTGAATGGTGTCTGTGCGAAAACTGAAATATGCCCATATATGGACTTAGTAAGTGGATTCATGGCACCCCCTACTGGAGATGTACTCTACTACATTTAGAATAAATATTTATATCCACGTTCTGCTTATAGTTTCATAAATATGGGTGATAAACTTAATTGATCGTATAATTTGTGTATACGTTTCAAGTTTGTGCATCATAATTTCACAGCAAAGTCTTGTTTGTGCGCCATACTGAGAAGGTTTTGGCCTGGTCTGCCACATGTTAAAGATCATAAATGCTTTTTTTGCAGAACAATCAGGCGGATTTGGAAAACGCCACAGAGGTTCTGTCGGGTTATCTAGAACGAGATATCTCTCAAGACTCTCTGCAGGACATCAAGCAGAAAGTTCAGGATAAGTATAGGTGAGATGAGCGTTCAGCTCCTGTTATTATGGGATGTCGTGATCAGAGTCGTTCAAAAATTAGCTCACTAATTCATTAACTCACACGCTCCAAACACACACACAGACAAAAACGGTCACATACTTTCAGTAAATATTCTCAGTGTACTCTGCTTTAGATGCACATCTGATCGTCATTAAAATTTGAATCATTAATTCAATTTATCAATAATTAAAATTTTATTTTTTGTCATTAATTACAAGGGAAACTTAGAATTCTGTTAAATCACATGCAACGAATGTACATACTTTTCGCAATAGAAGTTTTTCTGTTCCACCAATCAGTTCAAACACATCATAAGTTTCCGCCCCTTCTCAGAAGCAGACAGAGCGATGACATCACACTGTTACTGTAGCGTCTGGTTTAATCAATCGGACTGAATCAGTGTGTTCGCTGTGACGGAGGCGGTTGTTTAGCTTGAATTATCGTCAGTCGTAAACGTTCTATTGTGATGCAGAACTTTATTACCCGGGTTACAAAACAATTCAACCTGCTCCGGTCAGAATTTCTGTCCGATGCAGCTGAGATGGATTCGCCTGGTTTTTCCAGAGCGATGCTGAATCACGTCACGTGCGCAATGAGTCTTAACGCGTAACACGATGATTTTAAATGGTCTTGTAAAAAAAACTTGTAATTACGTCAAGTGATTACATGCATTGTGCTGTCAAAGTTAACGCACGTGATTAATTTTAAGTGTAATCTTAACTTAGGCGTTAAGTGACACTGACCTACTTTTCCCCTCTCAGAGAGAAACACAGACACGGTTCCTTTTCAACTGCAAATAACTTTGTTCAAAAAGCCGATGCTTGACAACACAGTATTTACTTACACTTATTTTTAAAAACAGACATTCTAAGTTTTATGTGGACATATGTTTCATCTTAAGTGATAAGTGTTTATTAAGTTACAGTTCTTCGTTTTCAGCCGACAAGGAGAAGGCAAAACATCTTAGTTTTTTTTTTTTTACAACGTCCTGTTGATGGATAACACTTATATGTAAGACCAAAATGTACTTTTTTTGTGTGTTTTATCTTGAAAAAAGTGCTACTCAACCTCGGAGGGTTAAAAACGAAGATAATACATTGCAAATTGAACAAAATTTATACTAAGTTATCTGACAGTATTTAAACAAGTGTTTATTTAGTGTTGAGTTTTCATTAATTTACAGACTACACCTCAATATCTAATATTACAAGCTTCTGTCATTTAATAGTGATTAATCGCGATTAATTTGGTCAGGAGGTGCGATTAACTAGTTAAAAAAAAATTATTCATTTGACAGCACTAGTAATTATACAATTGAACATGGGTTTTCTGTTTTTCTTTTGCGGTTTAAGACAAATTTTTGCCCAAAAGAGCGTCTCTTCTGCGTTTCTCCCGTGTAGATACTGTGAGAGTCGCCGGCGAGTGCTGCTGCAGCACGTACACGAGGGCTACGAGAAAGACTTGTGGGAATACATCGAGGACTGACTCCGCCCACAAAAACAGTCGTCTGCGCAGTCACGCCCCGCCCTCCGTCTTTTACCTGACATCTGGATCTTTTGTTCGGCTTTAAGTTAATTTTACTGAAATAAAAATGATAGAGTATTAAAATAAACTCCCATGTCAGTATTGCGGTCTGATAGAGTTGACGCCGTTTCCGTGGAGCTTTTCCATACTTTGCTTTGTTTAGTTTTTTATTTTGGTTGTTTTGCTGGCGGTTTTTCAGGGGTTACGGTGTTTTGTCGTCCGCGTGTTTTACGCTGTACATAGCACGTACGCGTTGCGACGGACGCGTCTGGGATTCTGTTTGCTTGCGTTCATATTTATTCTTTACGGCTTTCTTACATTGGCGCGCGATGTCTTTAACGCCAGACTCGAGGTCAGAAGGTCGCGGCTGGTTTTGCGCTAACCGTTAGCGCTCGTTGAGGGAAAAATGTCCCATATTCCGTCAGAACAGTGACTTTTATGTCTTCGCTTTAATGGCGCATTTGAATTGAGCTTTTTAAATAGTGTGCGATTCGAACCTACAACCCTAATGTTGCGAGCAAACACTGCTGACTAGACTCGTGCTCCGTTTGAAAGATTGACGTCTAATCGTGTTTGAGTAGATGGAAAACAGTTATGATAAAGGTTTACTCGCTGAAATGCCTCATAGTCAGTGAGTGTTTTATCTATACTCGAGTTTCTCTTGAGATTCGAACCCCAGATTTTGTTGTTGCGAACCCACGGAAAGTGTAACACTTTTTTTTTAAGATCGCGAGCGGCAGAACCTTCAGACGCGGACGTTTCCGGTCATGTTTTAAACGGTTGTGTTCGATCCACACCAGCAGATGTTTTCACGGGCGCGAACTTGAGTGACATTCACTCGCAGTCACGTGACGTCTCGGGTGTTTTCCGGGTTTGTTTGAGCGCGCGCAGCTTTTCCACAGACGTGCGGACAAAACCTAGGATTTGTGTTTAACCCGTAGGGCAAAACTAAGCGCTGTTTACATTTTCCTCTGACGAAAGCGACCCGACAGCCATTTCACTTTGCTTTTCTAGATGTTTTGTACCGTTCGGATCCCATGTGCTCGTTCTCCGCCGCGTTTAGCGCAAACCGGGCCTGACAGACGAGATGACGTCACCAAAGTGGGAATGTATGGAAACGAAAAAGGAACGTGTCGCTACGGTTTCTTTCTTGTGTTATAATCATTCTTATACAAATGTCCTATTTAAATAAAGCTCATTCAGGCGTATGTTGGCTTGATTTGCTGTGCAGTTTGTTTGGATTGACGCGGAACGTTCTGAAGACTGTATCTGGAATATCTGCATAATATGCAAATTAGACACTACATATTAAATTGATGTAAAAGTTTTAAATACAGATATGTTCTGTCTTCCTTTCTTAAGAAGGCCTTTCTTCCACAAGAGTGCTGTAGTACAGTTGTCTGTGTGCAAACAATTGATAACAGCATTTATTACAAACATATTTAATGTTTTTGCCCTTTTCAGATTAGAATAATTTATTTTCAAATAATATAATTAAACAAATCGTTTCAATACATATTAGAAATGTTTTTTTTTTAATAGTAATTTAGGAACATATTTGTTAAGCAAGATAAATACTAATACATATTAAAATGTAGATACTAGATTTGTAATGTATAATTTATTCGAAATGCATTATAATTACAACAAAAAAGAATGCAGCCTTGCGTGGTGAGTTCAGACGGATCAAGAAACTACATAGAATCATTTAGATTAGTGTGTGTGCACGCGCACTTGATGTGTCGTAATATACCGTTAGTTGCCACTGGAGGGCGCAGTTCACTTTATTATTAACCAGGACAGGAAGTTTCTGCTACTCTTGACGCCTAAAGGTGCGGAAGATTGATCTTGCGATAAAGCGACAACGATAAGATCTGTCTCATGTTCAAATAACTTTTTTTAGTTAAATTTAACTTGATTAAACGTATCCTTGCTCGTGCTCTGTGTGCAAAGAAATCCTCTAATATTGATTCCACTAAACGAGCTCTTTCAATTGGGTCAGAAGCGCGCGAGTTTAAAATAGAGTTGTGGTTAGAGTGTGTGAGGCTCGCTTCATCAGGAAAACACACACACACACACATAACGGGCCAAAATATTCACTGTGTCACCGCACGGCACCCAAAAAATTATCTACAAAAATAATTAAAATATTTGTAAAATAAATACACGCTGTGCTATTATACGCGATTTTTTACACAGTATTAGACACTTTAGGAGTCATGTGTCCACTGTTTAATAACTAATGCAGTGAGTGAGCAAAATATATAAACGCATGAATATCAAACCAGTGCAGCTTTAGTTCAAACTATAAAAAGAGGTTCCATTTTACAAACTTAATTTGATCGTGTGGTTGTGAAATTATTCGTTATTATTATTGTATAGTCCGGTGATGTGTTCTGCGGGGGTGTGCGTAAAGTGGGACCAACTGAAATAAAGTGTCACATTTATAAAAAGGGAAGTTCACAAATCAACTCAGTGTGTAATAAAGAATGCGGCCGATCAGATTGTCGTGTTTCTCAGTCGCCACGAAAAAGACCACGAGCACACTTCCTCACTACTGAGTGCGTGTGTGTGTGTGTGTGTGTGCGTGTGTGTGTGTGTGTGTGTGCGTGCGTGCGTGCGTGTGTGTGTTGGGGGGTAATTGTAATTGTTCAGTCAATTGTGAAGGGATGATATTTCATAATACAAATTTAAGAAAAAACATTTTATTTGGTAAAACAGACATGCTGAGAGACAGACAGAAAAATATATAATCTATATTATTTTCTGGCTGTATATCGATCTCTTTATTTTTGAGGGTCGAGATGTCATCTTAAGGTTTTTCTTAAGGTTAGAGTAAAGAAGGTGGGTAGGGGAATATTTAAATGCTTCGGCTTACAGTGAGGAGAGAGAGAACGTATTGTTTAACGTATAAGTCAATGGTGGGGCCCCACTATGATATATATGCAAGTGTGTGTGTGTGTGTGTGGGGGGGGGGGTAATTATATTTTGCGGGGTCATAATTGTCAATTATGAAGTGACGATATTTCATAATACAGATTGAAGAAAACATTTTGTTGGAGAGCGCGCGCGCACACACACACACACACACACACACACACACGCACACATACAGCAGAAATGTGACTTGTTTAGTTTACTCTGTGACTCCGCCTGCTTGTAGTGCGCACTAGGCAGGGCACAGGCGAGGGATTGGAACGCGGCCGTGATGCCTCTTGGCAGCAGCTGAGGCTGTCGGCGACTTACCGGAAACTAAACTTTTTTTTCACTCGTTAAACTTGTAAGTGCAGAAGTAGAAAGAGGAAAAAGAGCCGCGCGGTGCCGTTTGCACTTCAGTTCCTCGTTTTCGCTCGTCATGTCGGATGTGAGAGAGTCCGGAGCCGAGCGAGTCACTTTTCACCGGCGCTAAGTTTGTGCGCGTCGAGCTTCTTCCTGCGTCTAACGGGACCTGGTGTGACGCGATGGGAGATGTGAGTATTTCATCCTTCGTTCTTCTCAAACGGACCGACTTTGACACGTGAGGCGTGTGTGTGTTGTCATGAACGTAATGAACGTCAGGAACCGTTAACGCATCTTTAACGCTCGGGGGAAGAGAAATGGCGCTGATCGTCATCATCATCATCATCATCATCATCATCTCGCTGAGGGAAAGTTTGCGAAGATTCCTCTTCCCACCCCCTTATTTCCCTGTTGTTTTGTTTAACTTGTTTCTCGTTAAACATCAGTAAAGTCGGACTGATGATGGACACAGGGAAGGAGAAGTGGATCGAGACTGACAGATTATTTAAAACGTGTAAATTAGTTTAAAAATGTTGACAGTATATACAGGTGGATGGAATAATCAAGGCCTGACTAAATAGACAGGTATAGAGAGAGAGAGAAAACAGACTGATATTTATAGTAATAAAAAGGACGTTTTTTTACATGTCTGTCTGTCGATCTCTTATTTTTATTTAAGGTTGAGAGATCGACAGATTAAACAGACAGACGCCGAGAGACCGACAGAAAATATATATATTTTTTCCACATAGACAGATATAGAATAGAATAGCCTTTATTGTCACTGTGCACATATAAAAATATATGGTGTAGGTATATATAACACAAGGGATTGAGAGACAGATCGTTGTGTGTGTCTGTATATCGATCTCTTTTTATTTTTGTTGGGAAGTAAAACAGATTAAAACGGACAGATGCTGAGAGACAAACAGAAAAAGATATAGATAATCTATATTTTTTATTCCCACATAAGCAGATAGACAGATATATGATGTACGTACGTATATATACGTAAGGCATTGTGAGACGGATTATTATGTTTGTGTGTATATCGTTTTTTTTTTTTTTTTTTTTTTTTTTTTAAGTAAAACCGATTAAAACGGACAGATGCTGAGAGACAGACGGAAAAAGATATAATCTATATTATTTTCCACATAGACAGATACATATATGGTGTACAATATATATATAAACATAAGGGATGGATAGACAGATTATTATGTCTGTCTGAATATCAATCTCTTTTTATTTTTGTTTGGAAGTTAGACAGACTAAAGCGGACAAATGCTGAGAGACAGACAGAAAAAGATAGATAATCTATATTTTTTTTCCAGATAGACAAAGATCGATCTCTTTATTTTTTTTGGAAGTAAAACAGATTAAAGCAGACAGAAAAAAAGAGATAGATAATCTCCTCTCTTTTATATTTCGGTGGCAGATCGATGGAAAGTTAGACAGATAGATAGATAGCATAAGGGATGAAGAGAAAGATAATTAATAAAAAAAAGAGAGATGATAACACTCGGATAGATAAAAACAGTGATCAAACAGAGATATGCAACACTCCTTCACTGTGAAGAAAGCGATACAGGAAGTGGCAGGAGGAAGTGGCGTCGGCCGAGGTGAACACGTGAAGTGACCTGCACACGTCTCCTCATCCCTCTTTTTTCTCAAGCACTTCTTCCATTTATGGGTCTGGGGGAGCTGCGGCCAATCCCAGGCGGCCAAAGGCGGGGCTAAGCGCGGACGGCCAATCACGCAGCAGGAGGTTCAACCCTCTCGTGACCCCTGCCTCCTCTCATGAAACGCACCTTTTGTGAAAGGCACTTCCTGTTTGATTAACCCTGACTGGCTGATCACTTCCTGTTCTCGCTGAGGCTCGTCTGACGCTGCTCTGATGTTTTGCTCCAGATTGGCACCACTTTCCCTTTTCACTCTATAGATTTTTCCATTCAATCTAAACTCACTCACTCCCCCCACCCCCCCTTTCTCTCTTTTTCTCTCTCTCTCGAACTCTCTCGGTGTCTCTCTCTCTCTGTCTCCACTCTTTCTCTCTCGCACTCTGTCTCTCTCTCTCTCTCTCTCTCTCTCTCTCTCTCTCTCTCTCTCTCTCTCTC
>MU204300.1:1332091-1348381 GCA_017309775.1 Paedocypris sp. Pulau Singkep | reverse complement strand
TGTGTGTGTGTGTGTGTGTGTGTGTGTGTGTTTAGAAACACATGTAAACATACGTTATCCGTCTGTCTCTAGATAGACAACTTAATTTCTCATTACAGCGGTGTGTGTGTGTGTGTGTGTGTGTGTGTGTCTCTCTCTCTCTCTCTCTCTCTCTCTCTCTCTCTCTCTCTCTCTCTCTGTCTGTCTGTCTGTTTATCTAGCTGTCTCTCTGTATCAATCCATCCATCCATCCATCCATCCACTTTTCTATCTAATGTATTTATCCAAAAATAACACCTGCCAAAATTCAGTCACAAGTTGTGAGAAAGTTCAATGGTGTGATTTTACATGCGGACAGTGATGCTGCATCTTGTTCAGGAAGTCACATTTTATCAAACCTAAAAAAAAGGCCCAGTGGAATTTAACCTATTGAAAATAATTAACCTATGTTCACAAAAAGTTCACAAAAAACCTTTAGAAACAGAATAGAACCGAATAGAATAGAATAGAATAGAACAGAACAGAATAGATTAGAACAGAACAGAACAGAACAGAACAGAACAGAACAGAACAGAACAGAACAGAATAGAGGAAAATAGAAATGAATAGAATAAAATAAAATAGTATGGAATGTAACAGAACAGATTTGATAGAGTAGAATAGAACTGAACACAGCAGAACAGAACAGATTCTAATAGAATGGAATTGAACAGAATAGAACAAAACAGAACAGAATAGACTCTTGTAGATAGATTATAAGTACATTATAGATTATAAGTAGAGTATTATAAATAGATTATACTAATAGATTATAATAAAATGGAATAGAACTGAGCAGAACAGAACAGATTATATTAGAATATAATATAATGGAATACATAAAAACAGAACAGAATGGATTCTAATATAATAGAATAAAATAACAGAATATTTTTAAATGGAATAGAACAGAATAGATTCTAATAGAATAGAATAGAACCGAATATAACAAAAGCAGCTTTTGATAAGCAGAAGATATTAGAATAGAATAAAATAGAATGGGACTTCATTGCCATTACTTATGAAGCGAATCTCAAGCGAAGAGTTCACCGTATTGAAAAACACAGATCGTAATATATAAAATAGAGTGGTAAAGTCTGTCTGGAATCCAGTCTGAATGCTTGTGTGTGTCTCATTTTAAGGTCCACGACGTTAAGCTCCAGGTACAAACCCCAGAGGAGAAGGAAGACTGGATCAAGGCGCTTTCTGAAGGCATCAACAAGGCCAAGAACAAGATCTTAGATGAGGTATTCCCTCAAAACGTCTGATGAATCCAGCCTGCTGTCGGGTTTTTAACCATTCTGTGACGTCTCAGGTCAAAGTTGAGCAGAACTGCCCTCTGGATCATGTGACTCGCTCTCGGCCAGTGGGAAACCGCAACAGAAGACCACCGACCAGGATTCACATGAGAGAGGTACGACGTGTCCGAGCCGGGTCAGTCTGCAGCATCTCTTCATCTCTCTGCTCCTCCACCACAGATCGCTAATCAGTCCAGTGATGGGATTCTGAGGCTCGACCTGGACGGGAACGTCACCGTGCTGAACGGCTTGAAACCAACGCTGGCTTCCCATTCAGCCATCGCCGAGGAGAACGCAGGAGAAGAGTCCACCATCCAGAAGGTCAAGCCACTCGTGCCTCCATCACCAGCCAACAAACCCTGTGAAGCTCACGAGGAACCAAGAGCAGAAAACGAGGAACACGGGCCACAAAAGAAGACACTGGTGCCACCCATGCCTCCGTCAACAACCAACAAACCCTGTGGAGCTCACGAGGAACCAAGAGCTGAAAGCGAGGAACCCGGGCCACAGAAGAAGACACTGGTGCCACCCATGCCTCCGTCGAAAGATTCCAAACCCGGTTTCGATGCCAAACTCGAGGTTGAGACGGTGATTGAGATTGATCACTTGACTCTCAACCCTCCGTCTCCTCCATCCAAACAGCTGAAGCCCCACCAACCCGACTCAGCAGTCGAGAAGGTGGCGGACGGCGAAGACGCCCTGGTAGATGCCCAGGACTTGCTGAAGAATGAAGAGATTGTGGATAACGTAATCTCAAAAGAACCCGAAATCCTATGGAAAGCCATCATAAAGCCTCAGGTGGTGATGTGGGATGTGGGAACGCTGTCAGCAGCCGATGACGTTCCTGATCAGACCTCGAAGCAAACGTCTGAAGACACTGGAGCCGAGCCTCAGCGGCTTTCCACGCCAGATGCTGTGAAGAAGAGTCCGAAACCTCCTGCTCCACCCAAGAAGAAGCCAATGATGCCTCCAAAGGGCCTCAAGAAGGAGAACAGCGCTCCTCAAAGCGATCCCGAGGAGCTCTCGGAAAAAGACGAAGTCAAAGTCGCCGTGTCGACTGAAGATCTGGAGAAGAAGTCTGTAGATAGCGGCCAGCACTCAGCCGAGGAGTCAGACATCGGCGATCAAGGAACGCAGAAGCTCGACACCAAGCTCGACGGAGAAACAAGCGAGGAGGATCTAGAACCTTCCAACAGCAGACCTGAAGTGGAAGAGTCATCTGTGGAAACACCTTACAACTCCCCGGAGATGCCAGATCTCCCCTCACCAAGGCCGTCATTCACAAACCACGTGCCTCGCTTGACCAAGCCTTCCAAATCTGTCGGAGACCTTCTCGCTGAGGAGATGGAGGAGAAGGAACCCGTTATATCTGCTAGAACTTCAGCTAGTAGTGAGACGGACCTGCACAGTAAAGTGACCGAGCAGCTCCAGCAGACGAAAGAGCTGCTGAACGCAATCACGACCGGACATGCGGCCGGACTGGACCTGAAGGCCGGAACCAGTCCTCAGCTTCTGCTCACCACCGCAATGGAGAAGCTCCAGAAAGCCGATCAGTTCCTGCGGGAAGCCAAGAGCTTCAAAGATCTTAAGAAGGGCAACCGAATGAGTCTAGATTGGTGAGTCTGTGGCTTCCGAGGCCGCGAGTTGCCTGCTAATTAGCATTTGCTATTCTTTTTAAACCGTAAATTTCAACCATAAACTTATGGTGGTAAAGTTTTTAGCGGCTAAATCACACACTTCAACGCATTCGATCAGGTTTTAGTCCCAACATCATATGGATTTGGATTTGTAAACTGGGAAATGGCAGAAAAACAAAGCAAAGAAGCTAAGCTAAAATCGCTAGTTAGCTAGCTAGCTTGCTTTAGTCTTGACTAGGTTGGGATAAACTTGCTTCAGTTGCACAATATGAGTCATTTTCACAAGATAAACCACTTTTGTCACTCTGTTTGCTTTAGTGGAGCTTATCAGGCCAACGGTCACGAGGGAAACGTTAGCATGTGACGCTAGCTAGTGTTATTAAGCGTTGTAAGCTAAATTAGCACAGAGTTTGAGGAGCGTTAGCGATAAAAGCACAAATGTCACGCTTTCTCGCCGCTGATAATAACCTCACATCACTGAACTCCACCTTCCTGTCCCTCTTGCATTCATTTTTATTATTTTATTTCCAACTTTTGTCCTTCTCTTTCTTGCATTTTTCTTTTGTTCTTTTCACTTTTTTTGCTTTCTTTCCTTCACTTGCTTTGTTGTGTCTTTCTCTCTTTTATTATTTCCGTATTCCTTGTCGTCTTTCATTCATTATTTTTTGTTTGTTGTCTTGATTTGTTTTAACTTTTTTTGTTTGCACTTTTCTTTTTCTTTTCTTTTTTTTTTTTTTTTTTTTTTTTTTTTTTTTTTTTTTTTTTTTTTTTTTTTTTTTTTTTTTTTTTTTTTTTTTTTCTCTCTCTCTCTCTCTCTCTCTCTCTCTCTCTCTCTCTCTCTCTCTCTCTTCTCTCTCTCTCTCTTCTCTCTCTCTCTCTCTCTCTCTGTCTTGCCCCTCTTACTCTTCCTCTCTCTTATCTTCATTCGTTCTTGTTTTTCTCTTCCTCTCTCTCTCTTGGCTCTAATCCCTCGCCCTCTGCATCACCCCCGTAAAATCTCATTTGAACTGTGTGTTCTAAACGCTTCACAAAACACACACACACACACACACACACACACACACACACACACACACACACACAGAGCAGTGTTTATCAGCTCGTGTGAAGTTTACAAAAAATATAAAGCAGTGACATAGCATTAAATATTTACAGACCGTATATATAAATATATATGCATCATCTGAGAAGAGCACACACAAACACACGGCTATCAGAAGTGTTCACGGCTGGTTTCTGCTGTGGACAGTGGTTTGGTTTGCTTGAAGGCGACTCGATGTTTGAAGGGAAGGACGGAAAGAAGATGTTCCGCGTAACTACCTAATCTTGAGCAGACGATTGGCTTTTCAGACGAGCTTCTGCTCAAAGCCTCTTTAATCTACTTGCTTGTTTTCTTTCTGTTCGCGAGTGCTAACGTAGCGTCCGTAGCACTTTCCTGCGCAGGGTTCATGAATAATATGCAGATCGTGTTTAAGTGAAAGGATTTAAACCCTTAAGCCATATTTGTGTGTGTGTGTGTGTGTGTGTGTGTGTGTGTGTGTGTGTGTAAATTGTCTGACAGGTACATTTTGTGAAATGTAAATATTTCTTTACACACAGTGTTTTTGTAGCTGCCGCGGTTGTTTATTACTGTGATTAATTTTAACAACTTTTTTTTTTGCCTTATTTACGAAGAATATATTTTTTTCATAATCCCTTGTAGTTTAGACCGGATTTAATCATGATAATAATATTATTGCTCATAATAATAATAAGTCAGTGAAAAGTGACACTTTATTTTGTATACGGTAAATCCACAGATGAAATGCTTAATATTTAAGTTTATTAATTTTCTGACATATTTGTGTTTGTCTGCCTTAAAAATCAAAGGTTTATGATCCATGTTCCGTGTTTGTAGTATTTTATCGCACAGTGTTTAAGTACATGTACTAACTGGACTAATATACTGATGTGTTGAGCTGAATGCAAGAGTTGCTTTGCAAAGCATGTTTTAATAAAAACGAGATGTTTGTAATATTCCCGGTGCTTTCTGTCTATTTATGAAGTGTTATTGTGTTCCTAAAATTCATTTCTTCATTTGCTGAGGTAAACGCGACTTTTACACACGTCATACCGTGGTTCACTTTGGTTTCTGTCCTGATTGTGGCTGAATAATGACTCTAGGTTCCTTTACGCACCTTAACCACAGTGGAAGTGACTCTTCCACTTCTCCAAAATGACTTTTTAGCCTCAGACTCGTGCAATTTATGATTTTTAACTTGTGTGTTTCTGTTCTAAATATAAGACACGTGCTCTATAAGCATTCATACTATTCACAAGATAATACAGTATGAGACATGTACTTTAGCGCCACCTAGTGGTTTTGCGATATTCTCAGTTATTTATCACAGCGTTCTGCTTTTCAGCGTTACTACATTGTCACCTAGTGGATTTATTTTGCTACAGCATGTCTAAAGTACGTATTTACGTACGGTATACGTTTATCTTTAAATGTAGTCACAGTTATGGAAACACGTGTTTTATGATCGCTTAACTAAGAAGTTGTGATGTATTGAATTTACGTTACAATAAATTATGTTTTGACATCTTTTCCGCAACAAAAAACATTTTTTGTTCCGCAACAAAAAACACAAAAACGTCACAGCCTATGATAATATTCACCCGGATGTACAGCAGTGTTGCCTTTTTAATGCAAATATGCTTGTTTAACTTGGGCTTATATGTACCATTCGTTAGAAATCGCCACTATTCGTATCCGATACGTCAGAAACGTCGAGCCTCATTAATATTTATAAGAAGGTGTGTGCATTAGGAATAACGTGAAATTGCTTCAGCTGTGCGTAAGCATTATTCATGAGGTTCTGTAGGCTCCTCCCCTTCACTTCCCAAGTCAAGCTCGCGCATGAATCCCGGGATCAAACGGAAGCGAAAGGCTCATCAGAAAATAGAAAATGTAGACATATATTCACGGGTTGGCGCGTAAAAGCTTCGATAAAAGACGATGGAGGACGATCTGGTGTCCGAAGACGACATACGTAAGTGTATTAATTAAACTATGAAAATAGTGAATGACAGGGAGCGGTTTTGTTGACGTTTAACTATTACTGGGAAGAGAAAGTCAATGAAATTAGTTTCATCACGTGACGCGTGCCGTGTGTGTGTGTGTGTGTGTGTGCATGTTTGTGCGTGTGTGTGTCACTGTATGATGTTGTTAATGTGTGTTATTAAGAACTGAGTGTGTGTGTGTGTGTGTGTGTTTCTGTATGATGTTGTGTATGTGTGTTATTAAGAACTGAGTGTGTGTGTGTGAGTGTGCGTGCATGCGTGAGTGAGTGAGTGAGTGTGTGTTTGTGTGTTTCTGTATGATGTTCTGTATGTGTGTTATTAAGAACTCTGTGTGTGTGTGTGTGTGAGGGTGCGTGCATGCATGAGTGAGTGTGTGTGTGTGTGTGTGTGTGTGTGTGTGTGTGTTTCTGTATGATGTTCTGTATGTGTGTAAGAACTGAGTGTGTGTGTGTGTGTGTGTGTGTGTGTGTGTGCAGATTCGCTGAAGCACTGCAGTGTTTGCTAAAGGTGAACCCTGATGGTGAAGCTGATATTGTCGTGTGTTTCATCAGTTCTTCGCTCGGAGAAGGAGTTTCACGACGCTGCAAAGAGAAACGACACGGAGCGAATGCAGGAGCTGATGAAGAACGGTGTGGACGTCAAAGTCAAAAATAAAGTGAGAGACGTAATCACACAAAAACACAGACACTTTGCATTATCCATACACGTGTATTTTTTTTCCCACTATAGGTTCATATCACATTCCAATATTTCTACTGTTCCAGTACACACTAATATCTTTTCGAAGCCATTCTATTCGCAATATGTTCATAATCTTTATTTAATTAATGTTTTAATTACGGTAGTCAAACAATAAATGGCTCCTTTAATCAACAGTGACAATTTTGTTGCATTTTCTTTTGATGTGTTTTGTTTATTATATATGTTGTCTTTTTTGTTAAATCATTTTTTAAAATTTTTTTATGTTGGTTGTGTTGTCTTTTTTGTCCATATTTTGTATCAGTATTTTGTTGCATTTGAGTTTTTATATCTACAACTTATTGTACCGGAATAGTTTCTTTTTTTTCTTTTTTTATGCGGAGGGTTCACTATTAATAAAGAGAATTGATCTTTATTACTAAAGGCTGCAGATCGATTCTCTCACTGGGAATGTTCTCAGACAGAGAACCATATTAGCAGAATACGGTGTAGGTACCAAATTGGCTCGGGTGTAAAACCGGCTCGGGGTCTCACGATTAAGGACGCCGTGATGACATCACACTATTTGATTGGCTGAAAATTGGCACAATGGCGTGTATGATAGTGATTGGTCCAGACAAATCACGTTCCCAGATAGCGTGTAAGATGGTGATTGGTCCGGACAAAATGCGAAGCTTTAAAAAAAATTCCGTTCGTAAGAAACACGAAATTTCCCACTAGATTGCATAAGGCAAAATTAACTATTATTATTATTATTAGTTATCAACAAGACTGATTATAGTCATCAATATGTGAAACCGACATTTAGTCAAATTAAACCAGACTGCACAGCATAAATAAATGTTTTCTATACAGTCATACATTTACTCACATAGTAATAATATCAGACACAACAAACAATTATGTCAGACACGCTTTAACATAAGAAAAATTGCATTATATGTTACGAGTGCGAACCACTTTAAGTTTAAAAAGGAAAACGTAAAATGAAAATAACAACATGATGATGATCCAATCTGTGAATCTGGTCAAATAAAGTTTTGATTAAATAATTGATTGATTGATATTATTTGATTGATTTGATTTGATTTGATTTGATTTGATTTGATTTGATTTGATTGATTGATTGATTGATTTGATTGATTGATTGATTGATTGGTTGATTGGTTGATTGGTTGATTGATTGAAGTGTGTGTGTGTTTCAGATGGAGCGTAAAGCCCTGCACTGGGCGGCTGGAGCTGGGAGTGAGCAGGCGCTGCGTCTCCTGCTGGACCACGACCTGGATGTGGATGAGATGGACAGTGTAGGTGTCGTCCCGCTTATTAAAGCCATAAAACCTTACTCTCGTCCAATACACTTACATTCATGTTGAATATTTCATGATGTTTCGGGTACAATACGAGTAACGCGAATAACAGATGCTGTGTTTGCCATGTGTTGTCAAACTTCCTGGAGGCGATGGTTTAACACCAATATAGTTTATGATAATACTTGGTATACGGTAGAGCGCCCTCTAGTGGTGACCGATAGTCGACGCGAATTTTGCAGTCGTAGCTAATTTGGCTAAAAAGATTAGGACGTAAATTCTGTCGGCTGCAGTGCGAGACTCAAGTCTTGGCAATTATTTGATTTTATTGTTTATGGAAAATTATAAGCGCGATGTTTAGGTAAGACGTGTCCCTTTTGGTTAGGACACGAAAGATCAATGAAAACATGTAAATGTTTAGGAATAACATCTGTAAAATCTCCAACACTAAATCATGTGAAAAATAATTGACGTTTCATTTTTAGATTTATTGCGCTACTAAACTAGCACATTCATAACATTTTTCAGAGCTCGGATCTCCAGAGGATAAATCTCATACATTTTGGGCTTTGTATGTACATTTAAAATTTGTATTTTAACTGCAACCATCAATTGAATTTACATTCAAGTAAACTGAAGTAAATACTCATTTTGAATGTCCTCCCAAATGCCTTGCATTTATGTATATATATTATATTTAAGTCCACCATGCTTATACAATTTGAGTAATATTACATTACAATTAAAATGCCCTTAAAATAATTGCATTTTATCGGATTTGGTTGAACTTGGTTATTTTTACCTCGTTTGTTTTATTTCAAATGGCTTTTGTTTCCGATATCTGAGAAATCCCTGCAAAATCAATTGTTTTTATTTGACTATTTTTTTCTGTTTGACTAACCGCGTAGCATAGTTACGTTTTGTGGCGAGTTTACGTGACGCGTTGTAAGCGCAGTGAATAGATTCGTGTCGTGCTACTGCTTCGTTTAGTCTCATTTCGTCACACTGATACGATCCTGGATGATCCGCTCTGGATTCGCTCTGTTGGCCTGTCGCTTCAGGCTGTGAAACGCTCACGTTACTGTGCAAACTCCCGCTCTCGTGATGTTTGTCTGCAGTTCGGGATGAACGCTCTGCTCCTGGCCGCCTGGTTCGGTCACCTGACCATCCTGAAGATCCTCGTCTCAACCGGGGCCAAACTCACCTGCGAAAACCAAGTAAGCAACTGGATAAGGGCTTCGGTGTGTGACGTGGCCTAGAGTCAGGCTCCATCACGGATCCCGACGCGGCGTGACGATGTGCTGATCCACGCAGAAGGGCCTGAATCTCCTGCACTGCGCCGCTCTCAGAGGCCACGCCCCCATTCTCAAGTACGTGCTGGAGGATCTGGAAGACTTTCAGCTGGATAAAGTGGACAAGGTGAGAAAGTTCCTAAATCCTCTCTACTCTGCTTTACTTTATTCTGTGCAATATGTGAGTGCTTCCCACGTTTCGTCATACTTTAATATTCTATATTCTTATTTAACTGTATTTTCTAAGATGTATATACTTTTTTCTTTGATGCTGCTTGTGTTTTTCTTAGTGCTGCTGTAACAAGGAAATTTCCCCACTGTGTGACGAATAAAGAGCTTCTGACCAACGCAAAGTCTCTGTGCAGAATTAGGGTGAAAATTTGTTTTTAAAGAAGAAAGGAATCCATTGTTAGTCTGTGCTCAAAAATGAGGAAAAAGAGTCAGTTAAAAAAGAAAAATCTCTATTGCCCATCGGTGTTCCGACTAGGGGCTATGAGCAGAAGAGCAAGCTAGATGGCGACAATGGCTAACAAAATGGAAAACAAAACCTCTCTGACGGGGTGAGAGGAAAAAACCTGACCGAATCCACCAACAAAAGCTATTAGCACTATAAAGGGCTATTAAATTGGCATAATATAAAGTAGGCAATAATAACAGTGGTGATGCTGTGGTGCAGGTTCGATTCGGTTCCAGGCTTCTACCTTATGCAGCCTTCCTATTCGTTACATACATACAGTATTAGATTTTTCTTTTGAGGTTTTACTCTTTGTGTGTCTCAGGCTGGTAAGACGGCGTTTCACTTGGCTGCGGAACACGGACACCTCGAGGTCGTGGAGTTTCTCCTTCACTCGGGCTGTGCCCAGAACCTCAAGGACAAGGTGAGAAGAAGAAGAAGAAGAATACCTTTATTTGTCTCAACAGAGAGAAATTTACATTGAGGAACCTTTCTTAGCCATGTACCACACAGACCTGCAGCTGTAAAGAAGATCTTCTCAACAATCAGAAAAACCTAAACTTTATTTGAAGTGTAATAAACGGTTGGTTCATGACTGGTGTGGCACAGTGACGTGAAGAACATCTCGCTGTCTTTCAGGAGAAGAACACGGCGCTCCATTTGGCGGCCAAGCAAGGGCATGATGAGATGATAAAGAAGATTGTGGATACGGGAATCAATATTGATGAGAAAAATATCGTAAGTCTCATCGTGGTCATCGTGTTTTGTTACAGAATCAAGAAGATCAGGTGCTAGAATCATCACGTCGCGAGTGAACTTCTAAGCAGAAGCGTAAACGCGATTGTTGAAATTGAAATGACATTGTTTCTCGAAATATATTTTGGAATTGTACGGAGTTGGACGGGATGTTGGTGTTTTTGCTGAAGCTGGTCTGAGCAGCAGATTAGAATAACTCTCTCTGTCCTGTCAGAACGGCTGGACGGCGTTACATCTGGCGGCGGAGGCGGGGCATCACGCGTCACTCAGACTCCTGCTGGAGGCCGGATGCAGCGTCAACCAACTCACCAACGTCAGTCTCCACTCGTCCTCCTCTAGTCTGAGTCGCTCTCTGTGAAAGATGCCAAGAAAGGAAAAATGCGACAGATGGATGGATGGATGGATAGAGCGAGCGAGCAGAGAGATACATAGATGGATGGATAGATAGGTTGATTGATATGAAATGGATAGATGGATAGGAGATATACAGATAGATGGATATGAAATGAATAGATGGATAGAGGAGATGGATGATTATGAGATGGATGGATGGATGATAGTAAATAGATAGATAGAGAAAGAGAGAGAGAGAGAGATGGATGGATGGATGAAGGATGGATGATGGATGGATGGATATATAGATAGATAGAGCGGGCAGAGAGATAGATAGATGGATGGATGGATGGATGGATGGATGAATAGATAGATAGGTTAGATAGGTTGGTTGGTTGATTGATATTAAATGGATAGATGAATAGAGGACATGGATGATTATGAGATGGATGGATGGATGGACATAGATAGATAGATAGATAGATAGATAGATAGATAGATAGATAGATAGATAGATAGATAGATAGATAGATAGATAGATAGATAGATAGATAGATAGATAGATAGATAGATAGATAGATAGATAGATAGATAGATAGATAGATAGATAGATAGACACACTAAAATTCAGGATGATAGATAGACAGGCATACAGATGGATGGATGGATTGATTGATTGATTGACAGACAGACAGACAGACAGACAGACAGGTAGATGATGAATGGAGAGAGGGAGAGGGAGAATCTTTGTCTTTTCTCTTGTAGAGCAAGCGTTCTGCTCTTCATCTTCTGGCGCTGAGGTGCTCGGGCCGTGAGGTGAAGCTGCTGCTGCGGGCCGGGATCGACCCCGACCTCCTCGACACGGTCAGTGCTAAACACTTCACTCTCTTCACACACGTTTTCACATTTCCAGTCTCAGTATTACTCCATTCAGACCTTCTGATTGTCAATTGCTTTCGACTGGTTCCTAAAGGTTTTGGAATTTAATATTGATCTGACAAGGTTGACCAAGATTCTAATTTCCGATTTCAAACATTTTTGGATTTTTTCAATTTACTGTAATTGTAAAAACGTGAAGATTTCACTCTATTTGACTATTTAAGATCATAATCTATTATGTTCGTGTCAAATTGACCTGTTTTCAAAGTTTAAAAAGATTTTTAAATTACTTAAAAGTTTTTTTTTCACTTTGAGATTTCTTCTGCTTGGCCTTTTTGGTGTAATTATCATTTTTAAAATAAAACAAATCTAAGCTTTTTACTCACCGCAGCTCACATGCTGATGTGATGTGACAATAAACGTGATTTGATTTGATAATTTTATAATGTGATTCAGTTGACATATTTGTAACACCACGCTACATGTTTATATTACTACTATATAAAGCTACTGTTGGGGTTCAATTGACCCAGGTTAAAAAACAAAAAAAAAAATATATATATATACATTTAAAAGTATTTTTTCCACTTTGAAACTTCTCCTGCTTGTCTTAGTTAGTGTAATCTACATATACACAAATAATAATTCCGCTGAGACATTTGTAACGTCCGCTACATGTTTTTGTTACAAAGATAATGTTCGGGTCAATTTGACCCTTCAGACAAAATAGAAGCTAAAAAGAGTCAGAAAGATCAAATACTATTTGTTTCTTTGCAACAATGAGACATAATACACACACACACACACACACACACACTATTTTGAGGAAGTTTTTGGTTCCTGACACTTCTATACATAATAAAAGTCCCCTGAGGTCAAACTGACCGGTGAACATTATTGATGCTCCTCTGAACAGAACAGAAGGGTTTATTAACGCTGAGCTTTGCGTGTAAACTGTAACTGACTCTGATTCCAGCACAACTCCTCAGCGATGCATCTGGCCGTCCTCAACAACTGCGGCGAGATCGTGAGGGATCTTATCGACGCCGGATGTGACCTGGACATCGCCGACAGCGTACGTGAGGTTTCTGCATGTCGATCATCTGAAGCTAGGACTGTCCTCATCAGTTTAAGATCAGAGTCACAGCGTTTAAGTGTCAATAACCATATAGGTAATATGTGCAGTTCTGCTCCATTTACACACATGCTTATATTTACCGATGCTTTTTCTGCGCTTTGACACCGTTAAAACTGTGAAAAGTTGAACGTGAACTTTTTATTCTATTTTATTCTACCTTTTTCAATCTATGCCACACAGCTCCACCTCCATCCCATAATAGTATTACCCGATACTTCCCATTTTTATTCTATTAGTTTCCTTTTTTTTTTTTTTTTTTATATTTTCTTCATTCATGGTAACACCAATCCAATGCTGCTACCATTTCGTTATATTATTTACACTAGTGTTCAAAAGTTTGGGGTCACCTATACAAATTTGTTATTGTTGTTATTGACAAATGTGTTCCATGAAAAGTCACTTTATTTTCTAATAATAGGTTTCTGATTTCTGATTTAATGTTTATAATTAACGTAATATTAATATTAGTAATATTAAAGTTTTTATATTTTGAACAATACAATTCATTTGATTTGTTTTTTGGCTGAAAAATATAATATGGCTCAAACTATTGAATATGGGGTATGGTTGTTATGATTTGTTTTATTATTATTATTGCCGTTATTATTTTTAGTTTTATTATTATTGTTGTTATTATTATTACTATTGTTATTATTATTATTACTATTAATATTATTATTATTATTATTATTATATTTTATTATTACTATTATAGTTGTTATTATTATTTGTATTATTGTTACTATTATTTATTATTATTATTATTATTATTATTATTTATTATTATTATTATTAACTGTTTTAGCCTCCTAACTGTGTCCCCCAGCGGCTCCAGACGCCTCTCCATGTGGCAGCAGAACACGGACGGCAGAACATGGCTGAGATGATGCTGATATCCGGAGTCGACCTGCGTTTAGTCGACAAGGTGATTAAACAAACGATCAAAACAAACGATTCCTGTCGAACCGCCGATGACCAAACCATCTGCTCAGCAAGGAAAGACTTCCCTGGACGTGGCTGCGAGAGGAAACCACGTGAACGTCGTGGACATGATCATCAAAGCCGACAGATTTTACAGCCGGGAAAAGGTAAAGCCATTCTGGACAAAATGAGAATAATTTTTTATTTTTTTTGCTTCGAATAAAGCAATTCATGATTCTTTAAAAAATTCACGATTCTTTAAAATCGTGATTCAATTCTTTCTGGATATATTTGTTTTTAAATATTAAACCCTAGAACAACCAGAAAGGCGCTAGAAATTATTATTATTATTATTATTATTATTATTATTATTATTATTAAAAAAATCAGATTGTCAAACAGCAATATAACACATATTACTTATTGCTTTACTGTTACATCACATTACATTTTTCATTCAATTTAATGTTTGTAAAGAAAAAAATCACCAATAAACGTAATAATAATAATAAAATAAACATTCCAAGGTACAGTATTATGTACAGTTGAGGATAAAATTATTAGCTCCGTTGAAAAGCTTAAATCTGTAACAAAATAATAGTCATAGACTCTATAGAATTTATAGAACTCTAGTCATACAATTTTCTAATGAATTGTTCTATTTCTAAAAAATATGAAATACTGTTCTAAATATCAACTCTTCTGTTAGAAAATCCAGCTTCAACAAGATCATTCTCCCTGTTTATTTTTATTAATTTATTTATTTTTTAAACTCGACTTCCACTCGACTCAACATCTGCTGTTCTAGTGCAGGTAATTAAGCACACAAGGGCAATTAGGGCGAATTAGGGCGGCGCCCCAAATTAACACAAGGTCATCTTTCTTTCATAATATTTAAATTATTATTATTATAAAATAATATACATTATTTAAATCTAACAGAGACCGCTCATCGTAGAGTTTGGCAGAATCATATGAATGCTGATGGCGAAGGGTGGTGTAATCGAGATGGCGTTCTTTTAGCGATGAATCGTGCAGCTCTAGCGGACTGATGGTCCATCGTTTCTTCTCAGGAGGACCAGGAGGAGGACAGCGGCTCTCTGGAGGGAACGAGTCTCAGCTTTAAACAGGACCATCAGCTGGAGACGCAGCACATCCGCTCCGTTCTCTGGTCCCTGGCCACCAAACATCTGAAGCCTGGCGAGTGGAAAGCGCTGGCTCAGCACTGGAGCTTCTCAGAAGCTCATGTCCGGGCCATAGAGCACCAGTGGACAGGTCCAGCTCCCTAAACACACACTCCTCTTTCAGATCCATCCATCCATGCGCTTTTTTCACCACTTTCTCATTGCTCGGCACGTTTTAAAGTACATTTTCATTTTATTGCAAGACTTTAACTCTTTACTGCTGTCTACCAGAAGGAAAGCTTAAAAAAATTTCGATTCAACATAGTTCCAATAAAAATGTAAAGACAATGAAAAAAAAAGTACTATTTTATACTATTTTAAACCTCATCAGAAAAAATCACCAGAGATACAATGCGCCTTGAAGGAAAGGGTTAAAATGTCAATCCCAAAAACATACTAGGCCACATTCAAGCAACCAATCGAATTCAAGCAAATCGATTTTTTTTTGCCTTCAAATTTGGAGCGGCTCCCCTAGTGGTCACTGCAGTGTAAAAGCAATGAAGCCATTAATTGCTGCCACGTGGTGATCAAATTATGTATTACAAGTGTATTTTTTAATTTATCAAGTTTTTTTTTTATTTGTTTTATTAACTATAAAATTAAACCAAAGATATGTCTATTAATCTCACGTTTCTGGCCAAAAATAACATTGAAATTCTGAAAGAATTCACATGGTTTTTCAGCTCTCCAGATTCAAATTCCTAGAAAAAATATTACATTTCATACATACTTTACAGATAAAATTGGTACATGGTAGTTCAAAAAAATCAACGTCAAAGTCAAAGTACAAAATTGTAAACACGCATAAATTGGAAAAAATGTAATGTTTTTATTCCACATTACAATTTTGTTGAAAATGTTATTTTCAACAAATGTTATATGAAAATGTTATTTTCAACACCTATGAGATGTAATGTCATTTTGTGAAATATATATCAAAAATAATTATTTTAAGTGAGCAGGCGGTGTCATGTTGTAACGGCGACTTGTGCTGCTGTGTATAAGGAACGAAGAGCTACAGGGAGCACGGACACAGGATGCTCCTCATCTGGCTGCACGGCGTCATCACAGCTGGAGAAAACCCCACTAAACATCTGTATGAAGGCCTGACGGGCGTCGCCAGGCTGGACCTGGCAGGTAAAACCCCACAAAACATCTGTATAAGGAGAGAGAGAGAGAGAGAGAGAGAGAGAGAGAGAGAGAGAGAGAGAGAGAGAGAGAGAGAGAGAGAGAGAGAGAGAGAGAGAGAGAGAGAGAGAGAGAGAGAGAGAGAGAGAGAGAGAGAGAGAGAGAGAGAGAGAGAGAGAG
>MU204300.1:1280143-1331991 GCA_017309775.1 Paedocypris sp. Pulau Singkep | reverse complement strand
GAAAGCTCATGTAACAAAAATTCACTAATGCATCTTTAAACTTTCCATACTATTAAATTCTGTCGTATAAAAACTTTTAAAATGACAACTGTCCACTAATATTATATATTATATATAAATATTTTAAGGCTGTATTTTTTTAACAGAATAGCACGAGTAGTGATTTTTAGAACAATATTTCCAATAATAATTAATCAGTCAGAAAATTTCAGAAATAAACTATTATTTTGTCATTGATTTTAGTGTTTACAGATTTCATTTTTTTTTTATTACAGAAATGAGTTTTGCACCAATGTAGCAAATTAACTCATGTTCATCTACCTCAGAGTTTGTCTCAAATATGGCTTGAGACATTAATTAATTAAGACAATATAACCGGTCTCCTTACAGAAAAGATGCGGCAAGAGGCGAACGCAGACTCGTCTTCTGCTAAAAACTGCTCCGCCATGTGAAGGTACGTTGATCCGTGCAAAAAACACTTGTTACACAGCAAACACACTTTACGAATTGTTTACTTTGCAAATCTCTTGTTTACTGCTGGATTATGTTAACTGTAAAGTTCAGGACTGTGTATTTTGAAAGAAATATGTTTTTTTTTAACACTCGAAGAATTGGTTTCAAATTACAATCTCGGTTTAAACTACCAACGGTGTATTTTTCTCCTAGGATGCAGATTTCATGTTTCTAAAAAGCAGTTTAGTACATTCCAAAGCCAAATTTAGTTGGACATTTTCATCGTATGCAAAAAATACACACAATTGTATGTATAATTGTGGCTGATTTATACTGCAGGTTGTGATGTTTTTATCATTGTTTGTACACTAGGCCACAGTGATATTTTTATACCATTCAAAATTCTTCCCATTTTCATGACCTTTCACATAATTTCTACATGTGAACGAAGCCTAAAGGCGTTTCAAGACTTTCGCAGTATTCTTTTTTTTTTTTTTTTTTTACCAATGATGCATCACTTCTCCATAAGTGTGTTAATAAGAGCACAGGACGACACACACACACACACACACACACACACACCTACCGTGTCTAATTAACATGAAGCTTGTTGTGAAAAATATAGACGTGTCTGATATAATACAGATAATGACTTGTGTATAGTGTTTACTAAATTTCAGAATAAAGAATAAACTAAAAAGTATATACGTAATAAAAAAAAAAAACATTTCAGAACATTGACTGGGAATTGTGAAAAAACTGAAAAATTCACACTTTTTTTTTTTTAAATCAAGAGTTTATAATCGGGCTTATCAGTGCAAGATTCAACAGTGACAAACATAGATAATTACACAACAGAACAAGAGACAGGAAACCCAAGAGACGTTTCTCGGCGCGTTTGCATTATTATTATAATTTTTTTTTTTTTTTTACATAAGGCAACCGTGTCAAAATATGGCATCCATGGAAACTCCGCTTCACTTTATTTACAGTCGTGACGCTTATCAAAATATTGTCTTGAAGCGAGAAAAATAGGCTCTTCACAGTCTGTTCACATTTCAGAGGTTTGGCTGGTGGAAAGCGGGCGTGGCGGGTCAGACGGCCTCGGACTCGTCTCCGCTCTGATTGGTCCTCTGCACCTCCAGCTCTTCTTCACTGATCATCTCAGGGCTGATGGCTGCGTAGCGCGTCCCGTGGAACTGACGGAGGTGTATCTGCGGATGGATGGATGGATGGAGAGACCCTTCAGACCACACAGTGAAGCTCTTAAACTCTTTCTGTAGAGATGGATCGTTCTATGCATCTACTTTATAGCAGCGTTTATATGCAGAAATAATATAGGGCTGTCAGACAATTAATTTTTTTTAACTACCGTAGTTAATCGCACTTCCCTGACTAAATTAATCGCAATTAATCGCGATTAAAAGACTGATGCTTGTGATATTGGATATTGAGGTGTAATATCATATATATAATTTAGTATAATTTTTGTTCAATTTGCAATGCATTATCTTTGTTTTTTTTAACCCTCCGAGGTCGAGTCGCACTTTTTTCAAGATAGAACACACAAAAAAGTCAATTTTGGTCTTGCATATAAGTGTTATCCATCAACTGAAAGTTTGAAGTAAATTTTTTTAGGTTCAAGTTCTGAGCATTTGTAAGGTGCTTTTCACAGTTCTAAAAGTCTCAAAGCGCACGTGTGAATATGTTATTATATTAACATGTTATTATCATCCAACTGTTATTAACATTGACTGATGAATTAATTATAGAAGATTTGCGCTAAGATTCAACTATAGCAAGTCTTAAATGTGTCATTACGCTTTAAAGTTTTTAGTTTTTTTTTTTACTTGTCATACAATTTATTTACAAAACACATTTTGAAACTGCAACTAACACAATTGTAGCTCTTTATGGAAACAATTTCACTCCTGGGAATCAAACCCTCGACCTTTAGTGTTGCAAACGCAGGGCATGTATTAATTCTAGGGGCGTGGTTACATTGGGTCATGTGACGGGTGTCATGACTCTTAATCATGTGATCTGCTCCACAAACTAAACGCGGCTTCACCAGTGACTTCTGTTAATACATATCCAGCAGTTCAGTTTTTACTGTAAAGCCTCGTTCTACTTAAGCGTGTGAGTGTGAAAAAACAACTCACTTGCATTTTTTATACTGCAATTTATACTAGCATCTTTGAAAAGAAAAAAAAATAACACAATATTAGTGTTAATAATAGTAATATCATAATATTGTTTTATGTTTGGTGATTGTTCATAGTTTCAAGTAGTGTATTTTCCATTTTTCCTTTTTTTACATTCCATCAGAGTAAAGTGAAATGTGTGCAATGCAAGTTCTATGCTTACTAAATGCCAGTAAATTACACTTATATTATTTAGTTTTCTAATTCACAGTAAGAGTAAGGTATTTTAAAATATGCTTTATTAAGAATTGTTTACTTTTTCATTTTCTGCCAGTGAAAAAGTTTCAATTCAACGTTTACAATTGTAAAATGTTAAATTGTTAAATTAAAAAGCAAATGACTAAATGGTTATTTTCCATTCTTATTCTTTGGTGTTTAGGCTCTTAACGTCTTCGGTCTTCCTCCTAACTAAAATTCTCCCAGACTCACGTTTATTAAACCCATAAAAAATAGCAACGTCCAGCATCAGCGAATCACAGCGTGTCACGTCAGAACGTGCTAGAGATAAAACAGAGTTCCTCCTTAAGCGTCAAGGTTTTCTCACATTCGGACACTGAAACCGAAAGTTAGAAAGTCCAGGTGTTAGTTAGTGAGTTAGCGGTTTAAACTCTAAAAAGCAAACGAAAATCTTCACGTTTTGGTTTGAATTTTTTTTTTTTCCCTTCAGATTTTTCCGTCCGTTTCATTTTTTTTTTTCGTTTAGCTTACTCTGATTGGTTGGTGAGTGTGATTGACAGCTGCTGGACCAGGAAGCCCGGTCCCGCCCCATGGTCAAATGTTAGAACCCAATGTGGCCCGCGAATCAAAAAGTTTGCACACCCCTGCTCTAAGGCTTCACACACACACACACAATGCATATTCATATAGAAGATAAGATCGAAAATGATAATTATTTTAATTATTTAATAACTAAAATAACTAAACTAATTTCTAAATGAATTTAAAGCTTATTAAACTCAACAATTTCCAAGGCCTTGAAAACACAATATTGAAATTCAAGCATTTTCACGACCCTGAGAACACGATGTGTAAAGTCAAGCCCTGGTAGGAAGCGCGTGTGTGATCCTCACTTGTATGTACAGGTTGACCTCGGCGCTCCTGCAGAGGTAGGGGAAGTTCCCTCCGGTCTTCAGGTGAGCTCTCCTGGCTCCCGGGTACAGCTTGTACATCTCCTCTTTAGCCTCGTGAGACAGGGCGCTCTGGTCAAACACCTGCGGCACACGTCAAGCACACGCGTGAGGGCCGGCGGAGCGGAGGAGGACGGCGTGATGGAAGCGTACGTCCATGATGGTGACGGGCACGTCCTTGATTTTATGCGGCTCCACGTAGGAGTTCTGGCAGTTCAG
The DNA here is from genome assembly GCA_017309775.1 of Paedocypris sp. Pulau Singkep. Taxonomy (NCBI): domain Eukaryota; kingdom Metazoa; phylum Chordata; class Actinopteri; order Cypriniformes; genus Paedocypris; species Paedocypris sp. Pulau Singkep. The sequence goes on along the minus strand of MU204300.1, from coordinate 1,327,988 downwards.
AGTCAGTCGGGAGGCAAGTTCACTCTGATTCAGGCTCTCCAGCTGAAAACACACACACACACACACACTTTACACTCGTGGCCGAGAGATTTCGTTTTGTGGATTGTACGAAAAAAGCGACACTTTGGTTCCCAGAATTTGGCGCAGATTATGAATTGTTATTTTTTAATACAGTGAACCCTCGTCCTAAGTCCCAAGCCCGACCGCAAGTAGAGGCACAACATTTACGTATTTATTTAACACTTATTCAGACTTTTAAAACACTTTTTTTCACGTAGTATTCTTTATTATTGTAATGTTGATAAACATCTCAGTACAAAAATCACAGGAACTGATGTCAAGTAATAAAACTGTAAGTGCACAACATAAAAAACCGAAAGTAAAAATGTGAACGGTATTTTAGAACGAATGTCAAGCAATAAAACAGGAAGTGTTCGATAAAAAATTAGTTTTGGCGCGGCTATTTTCAGAATTTCGTAATTTTCACTGTATACTGTATTTAGTTTTTTTTTCTTGAAAATTTTATACTTTTTTATGAATTGTTATGAATTATGAATGTACATAGAATAAGCTAAAATATAAATAGTATATCTAGTAAATAAACGTATTTACTTTATATAATATCCATTTCCATCGCTTACTCCATTTCAGGGTCACGGGTAATTATACAAGTGATAAAATAAAAATGTTTAATTTATTTTTAATTCCTTCACACTTGAAAGATTGCCGTAAACGTTCTAAATTGTGATCCAGAACTTTATTACACGGGCTACAAAACAATTCACCCGCTTCTGGGTTTCTGGACTATTTAAAATTCTGATTTGCCTTTACCATTTCCTAACGAATGCAGTATCACGTAAAATAATGATTTACGGAATTGAAATAATGGAAAGTTGATGAAATCAACCATTCATTTCCATTTCAGTTTTCTGTTTTTTGCAGTGAACGTACAAGTTTCGCAAGTTTTTTTTATTGATCTTGCATTGATTTCAGCCACTTAAACCAAGTTTCCACACTGGAGTAAACACTAGAATATGTCACAAATACCATCTAGAAAGAAACAATATGATGTATGTTGTGTTTGTGTGTTGTTTTTTTTTTTAAATCCGCAGTAGAGATCTATTAGGTTGGCCAATCTGTTCCAGCTTCACATCTTCTCATTATCTAATTACAAATGTGCAGTCAAACCAGTTCAGGTACTCACTCTATCAACCATGAAGTCAATGGCATCGGCCATTTTGGGGTCCACGGGTCCTTTAGCGAAGTTCCCAAGCACAATCTTTTTAAGCATGAACGCGGGCATCAGCCAGAAGCTTCGGGAAGAAGAAGAAGAAGAGTCCATGAGCAGGCAGAGTTTCCCTCAACTTCACAAACACACCAACCTGTTGGCGGTCCAGGTCTGATGGAAGATGGACGTGTCGCTAAAGGAGTTGCACAGGACCAGCGAGTGAACCCTGGGAGATTTGTACGTGACCTCAGCAAACTTCTGAGCCAGGAATCCTCCCAGAGAGGCGCCGAACAAGTGCACCTACACACGCAGACGCTCGTGGAAGTCAATCGTGAGCTTGTGATCATCAAGAAGACCAACCTTGTCCAGTTGCAAGTGATCTAGAAGCTTCCGGAATCCATCGCAAAACTCCAGCAGGTCCCAGTAGACAGGATACTGGAGCTGAAGACACCACAATTTGGTTGGAAATTTGTTTTAAAAAGGCACCAAATATAATAAATCGGTGCGTTGGACAAACTCACCGAGATGACGCGGTATCCCCAGCCGGACAGAGCCAGAACTTGCTGGAAAAAGACCTCGGCCGTGCCGCTCACAGGCGGGAGGAAGATGATGGGACAGCGGATGCTCTTGGGCCCGGCGTCGTACAGCGACCACACTTTACTGTCGTCGTCATCCACGATGATCTGAGAACCACAGGCGTGAGACGTGGAGCAGACGTGATGGAGGACGGATGGGTGGATGGACGGTACTCACTCTTTTCAGGGGCACGGTGCTTCTGAACCAGTTGTAATCAGGAGACACTCGTATCTCCTCCATCGCTGCTTTGGGGGGGAAATGGTAGAAATTCGGTGACGTGTATAGATTTGGATCCGTGTGTAGAATTCACAGCAGGAGATTAACAGTCACTCGGTGATTTCAGTACAAATGTGTAACCCCCCCCCCCCTTCATTAAAAAGCATGTGACTACTCGAACAAAGTGATGTGAACGCGAAAAGCCAAAGAAATAGACATTCCCCGCCATATTTGACTGAAAGATGTGAAATAATCGGAGATAACGTTAATGACGACAAAGTCTAAGACGTAAATCTTTGTAAATAAGATGCATCGAAACGACATTACATGCAGCAAAACGACTTGTAAAAGCCAGACAGTGGTCTAAACGAGTTGACTGTTATAGACGACGGACGCACAGATATCACCGAGTCGAAAGGAAAAAGAATTCACCTTTTTACGACTTTCATCCACAGATTTGTAAAAACATTGTATTCTTCGGCCAAATCACATGATAGTAGCTTCCGCAGCCAACGAGCGTAGCTGAGCACACCCACTTTCGCTGCAGCCAATCAACGGACCGCGTCTTACTACACGCATGCGCAGTGGACGACGTAACAGCTCCAGTATAACGTATTAAAATAAACAGCGACTCTAATTAAAACAAGTGGTTTTTAAACATGTATTGATTCTGGTTGGCTATAATATATGCAACTAAATTTACACTATAGTGCTCAACGGTTTATTGCATTAATGTATAATAAACAAATTAATTAATTAAACGATTTAATTCATTTATTAGAAATGCTGTGCTTGTATTCGTACTGTTTTATAGACATCTCAAAACTTATTTTGCCTTTTAATGGCTTGTTGACCCAGAAAACGATACTGTGTTTTTGTCAGTTGTGTCAGTAGATAATCTTGAACAAACACGCGCAGGCGAAATACACGTGTACAGTTACAGACAGACAAACACGCGGTTCTCTCGGTACACTTTGTACAGGTTAGTTGTTTGTTTTAACGGTGGGGAAAGATTTTAATATAAACCCAGCGAACAGTGTTTTCTTTGTTATACATCTGGACACGTAGTTTGACTCACTGACTCGCGTAATTGATTCATTAAAAAGCATTGATATTGTCTTTTTGTGTCATAGTAACCGAATTAAAAAAAATTACAAAACACAACAGTCGTGTTTTTTCAATTCAAATTCATTGAAGAGTTCCTCTTGATATAAACAACTCCAAAGAATCATTGAATCGTTTGTGGTGAGGCGGGCAAAACTCATATATTGAGATGAGAGAGGGGATATCGAGCGAGAAATAAATAACAAAAAGACTGACACAAGATGGGAATAGCGGCGAGTGTAAAGGTTGGGCGTTCTTTTTGAGACTCGGATCTTTGAGTTGACAATTCAAATGGTCAAAATGAAAAAAAAAACCGTTACCGAGTCACTTCGTTCATTTCGTCACGACGAATGCGCATGCGCCTCCTTCGGGCTGCATTTACGTTTTGACGATACCGTGTCGATTCATCAAATTTTTCATCCTGTTGAGCCAATCGAATAAATCGTCACAGTTTCGACCCAACTCGATCAAAATCTGGCCGGTCGAAATAACGGACTACAACCAGCGCATGCGCGGTCCACGTAAACTTCCCAGTGACTCGGTTCGCTTCTCTGTGAATCATTCCCAACGAACGAGTCCTTCGCGATCGACACATCACTAGTGTCATTTATTAGTTGTTTACTGCTTCTGCCATCGGTCGGTTCAGTCAGCACAGCTTCGTTTGACCTGCTGTGTTCAGCAGCTCCCGAAACAACGCAATTAGCACCAAAAAGGTTTTGGTTGATTTTTATATAACTCACAATTTGACTCAAGTAGGTCATTTACTGTTCGGCCTGTACTGGATGAGTGTGTTAGCTGGGTGCTAGCGCTAACCTTCTAGCGCTCTTCAAATTAAAAACCCATTCTGCCCGGTCTGGAAACAACGACACGGAATCATGTCGGGAACATGTGCGAGGAAACTGATCAATTCGGCCCATAAAGGTGAGAATTCTGTGGCGTTTCGGTGCTTTTTGTCAAGTCTGCCGAGTTTCGGTGACGCTGTTGTTTTTGGCTCAACGTTCGAACAAACAACCGTTTCTTGTTGTTTGACACGGATTTAAAGAGACACGCGTGTTGTTATTACTGTGGTTTTATGTACGTTGAGATGTTTGTTTTGTTCACTGGAAGCCCTGACACTGATGTAGTTAGTTATGTAGTATTTATCTACTCTAGACGTGTCTGAGTTGTGGACTTTTCATTTAAGCGACAATTCATTCCTGTTCCTCGAAAGTCGAGGGTTTTTTATTGCCAATTTGCGTCCTCAACATCTAAAACACGTGTTGCTGAAAAACAGTTTGCTTTGGATCATGTTTGTACCCATGTACTTGTTCCTAAGCTTAACGTCACTGTAATGTGGATTTTAGTCCCCTTCTTATTGTGTTTTTCACTTTTGTGAGGACCATGACAACTGTAAACATAGCATAGCAAACATAACAAACATCATTCAGAATCTTTGGTTTCTGTTCCTCTTCCATCTAAATTAGATTGTTTCTGATCGAGTGACACAAATACATACATGTCGTACGATTCTCTTCTTTCGAGATGGGTTATATAATTCCAGAATTGACACGCGGTTTCATAACAGTCATTGTAGTGATTGTTTTTGTCATTCGCTCCTTCTGAATGTGTCATCTTCTTTCCGGACCCCTCAGGTATATCTGGTTCCAGAGTCCAGTTACTGTCCCTGAGCCGTCCTGGGACGCGTGAGGTCCGGCTGGCACGCAGAGTCCCCGTCAGGTCCTTCTCAGAAACACCGGTGTATTACGCTTCCAAAGACGGGATGAAAGACGGAGATGGCGGGAAGGTGAGCTGCGTGATTGTCATGTGTTTCCCGCGTGCGTGTGTGTGTGTGTGTGTGTGTGTGTGTGTGTGTGTGTGTGGTAATGGGATAAGGAAGTGCTGAGTTTTCCAAAGCCTCGCTCTTTTGTAATCGCCGGCTTTTCCTCTCGCAGAAGTCCGTCGGAGAAGGAAGTGGAAAACGAAGCAGCTCTGGGAATTCGGGCAAAGGTGGAAGTCAGCTGAGATGCCCCAAGTGCGGAGACCCGTGCACACATGTGGAGACCTTCGTCTGTGAGTAGCTGTGGGCGGTAAACCAGTATGACCGTGGTTGAGTCGTGTCACGATATGAATTTTGCAATATCGTGGAAACCGTCACACATTCATGAATTACATAATAACCGTATATAAACACTTTAATACAGTATAACACGTTTTTTGTTCCAACTTGTAATGACGACACGAAGACATCGCTAATCGAACACCGAAAGCGTTGTAACAGGCCAAATTAATAGATCACACGCGAGACACGAGCCCAGTAACTGTGTGTGTGTGCGTGCTGCTGCGATGTCTGTGTACTGTGCCTTTAAGAGCGGCTGTTTTAGTTAGAGAGGTTAGTGAGGGAAGAAACGTTAGATTAACAGACTCACACTTCCCCACGCTCACTGTGTCTCCCTCTCTCTTTCTCTTTTTCTCTCTGGTCTCTTTAAAAAAAAAAGAGTTTTTTTTTCAAGTACTTTCAAATTAAAGTTCTGAGCATTTGTAAGGCGCTTTCACAGTTTTAACGCTCTCTTTTAAAAGAACTGCGGTATTAAAAATGGCAGTTTACTCCCTTCGTCTAATTTTTTACAGGCAATCTTTGTGTTCTAAGATTATTTAAACGTAACTTTTTTTTACCCGTGCTCGCAAAAGAGTGAGACTCTCTGTGTCTTCCTCTCTTTTTCTCCCTGGTCTCTAAAAAAAAAAAGCATATTACTGTTCAAGTTCTGAGCATTTGTAAAGCGCTTTTACTCACAGTTTCAACTGTCTCACGATCTTTTTAGAATGAAATGCGGTATTAAAAATTGCAGTTTACTCCCTGCGTCTGATTTCCTACTTTATAGGCAAACTGTGTATTCTAAGTTCATTTAATGTAATTAATGTCTACAAAAATGTACCCCCCCCCTCCACACACACACACACACACCGTGATATAATAGCGATAGCGGTGATCAGGGCTCCGCTCTTCCAGACTGTCCGCTAGACGAGAGCCGAGCTAAAAATAAAAGCACATAGTTGCTTCTGCTAAGGCTCGGGCAGCAGGTGTGTGGAAAACACGTACGTGGAGCGAGAGTCGTTCATGTTTCAGTCTGCTTGCGTAACCCGGCCTCTCTCTTCTCTCTCGGCAGCATCCACCCGCTTTGTGAAGTGCGAGAAATGCCATCACTTCTTCGTGGTGCTTTCCGAGACCGACACAAAGAAGAGCTTGAGTAAAGACCCCGAGTCGGCGGTGGAGGCCGTCAAGTTGGCTTTTCAGCAGAAACCCCCTCCACCACCCAAAAAGGTGCGAACTCTCCCGCTTTCAGGTTTCTCCGGTGTCGGAAACATGTGGCAACGTCTGTGGCTTTCCCGATCTGGAAATACTGGTATCACATTTTTTTTTTCTCCTTCTTTTAATTTGAGCATATTCTTCCTCCCAGAAAATTCAGGTTAAGGCTCCTCTTCATCAGTCAGACTTGACTTCTAGTGATCAAGAAAATGCTGTTTTTAATTTCTATTGATAAAGAATATCAAACGTAGACTTATTTACAATATATATATTTTTTTTTCGTTTTTTTTTTTAAATGTCACATAAGCATTATACATGGTAAGATGTATTTCTTCAATTGTCCAGTATTTAAACATGGGGGGGGGGGGTTTGGGTTAAAATAAAGAGTAAAATACAAAACCGTGACTCGGGTTATCCAGGTAAAGTGAAGATGTTTAAAGTGTCCAGTAATCAGGTTAAAGTGACCGTGTGTGTACAGTACAGTGACTAAAGCGCCAATCTACGCGTTTTCGTTTGAAACTTTTTTCCGCTGCAGAATTTTTCGTTTAGTTTTTGTTTCCGTTTGAACTTCTGCCACTGGTTTCACGTGGGGCCCCTTGCTCTGATTGGCTGGTGAGAATGTGATTGGCAGCTGCTTGACCACAAAGTGTGGGTGGGGCAAATTCAGTTTGCATACACAATGTCATTCAACACTTTTTTTTAAAATATCAGTACACAATAAACTGTGGTTGAAGTGTTATTTCTGCACATTATTGCTCAGTTATTGTGGTGGCAGACATTTTTGTTTCTTTTAACATGAAACCCTGTATACGTGCGTACTAAATCAAATTTGTCGGTCCAGAACTCATAACTGCAGGCGAAAAAATAGCTATTCTACAATCTTTCAAAATGGCTTTTAAATGGCTCTGTCACTTCTTCTGCAGATCTTTGCTTACCTGGACAAGTACGTGGTGGGACAGGACCATGCCAAGAAGGTTTTGTCGGTGGCCGTGTACAACCACTACAAGCGCATCCACAACAACATGCCTGCGGGTTCCAGGCAGCAGCAGGTGGAGGTGGAGAAGCAGGCCTCGCTCACTCCTCGAGGTGCGTCCCGCCGCTCTGGGTCACGCCAGCTTAGTGTGTTCACTTTAACCCTCAATACGTGTGATCTGTGCCTTTTGTGTCTGGTTTCCTAACAGTTTTTGTCCGTCTGTGGCTAATTCCCGTGAGAACATTCTACGCTTCCTCTGAAAATAAATACGTTGCGATTATTTTTTTTATTTTTTTTTTTAGCTCAGTATTCGATATTCACGTCACGTTCAATCTAGGTCTGTCAAAGTTAACGCATTAACTCGTGCCATGAATTAAATTAGTTTCATCGCGTCAAATTTTATTGACGCCATTAATCGCACTTCCAGTTTTCCGGTATTTCGGGTTTTTCCGGGTTTTGCGGTTTTTGACTTTCACTTCAAAACCATTCAGTATTATTTGTACAGTTTTTTGCAAAGCGTAAATCACAGCGCGACTTATGGAAAGAATAGAGTGCAATTCAATTATTCCCAGTCTCTCAGACGACTGATGCGCACTGTCGGACTTTTGTTCCTTTAGATTAAAATGTGTGATCAGTCTTTTCAGCTAGACTAATTATCAGTGCCATACTTTTGCCACACAAATATGCAAATACATATCCGCTGTCTCTTTTCCTCAAAATGAATTACTTATTTCTTTTTTAATTATTATGACCGGCTTACCCATTGTTTTCTTTAGTCAAAACGGTATATTACAGTAATTAAACAAGTGTTTATTTTGTGTTGAGTTTACATTAATATACCGTTTACACTTCAATATTCAATATTACAAGATTCTATACTTGTTCATGTTATTAATAATTGTTAATACTAAAGAATTATTATTAATAAATTATTATTATTATTTGTGGTTTAATTGCGATTTGGTTGAGGAAGTGCGATTAACTAGTAAAAAAAATGTAATCGTTTGACAGCCCTAGTTCAATCGATATTCTCGTTATGTTCAATATAGTCATGATTGTGAGTGAAATTCAAAGTGTCAATGATCGACTAAACCTGATCAAATCAAAGACATGGAATTTGAAGGAGAATCAATGGATCTGATCGGATTCACGTTTTTCTTCTTCTCCTCCTCCTCCTCAGTGAATAAATAGTGTTGTGACGACCGAGTCCACCGTAAGCTTGTGTTGCCCGGTTTTATTTTCAGGGAAGTCTGGAATCTCGTGTGGTTCCGTGTCGTTTGGCATTTGTACACCCTGAGAAGCTGTAATAGTTTGTAGGTATCTCGTCGTAACTGTCCTCCCTTTCTCTGTAGAGCTAGAGCTAAGACGGCGCGAGGACGAGTACAGGTTCACAAGTAAGTCCACAAGTGATGTCTGTCAAACTGTTCTGTGTCTTAGCTTCTGTTGTCGTTGTTGTACAAATGCCAAAACCGTCCTCATTTCCCTCTAATCAAGACCTTGTAGTGCAGTGACGGTGAAATGAATGTGGAATGTGGTCCAGTGACCTACTAACCCGTTTCACACTCCACGTCAACCGCTTCTCAACGGCTTTAGGACATTCTTGAAGATCAGTGCCGCTCTTACTCGTTTCTGTTTCTAAATTTATCCTCGTACAAGTCGAAACATTTTTGAGTGTCAAAGTCGCGTATCGGGAATCGACACGTCAAACGTTGTTTTTGTCAGACGCTGGGAAACTTGTTATAAATCGTCTGTTCAGTCGGAGCCAATTGTGTTTGAAACCAACTCAATAAAATTAAGCTTTAGAATCAGTGTTTTTTTATTGGTACAGGCCTGTAAATTAATAAGCAAATGTATGTGTGGTCAATGAATGTCCAGTCGTGTAATAAATACAATAGCACATACATTACAATTAAAATATATTATGTCAAACAATTAATTTTTAAAACAAATTATTCACACTTCTCTAACCAAATTAATCGTGGTTAACTGCAATTCAATAACAAAAATGTGTAATATTGGACATTGAGGTGTAAATAAATAATTTTGTAGACTTTTGCTCAATTTGCAACGTATTTTCTTTGTTTTTTAACCCTCCGAGGTCAGGTTGCACTTTCTTCAAGATCAGTATAAAACAAAACTAAAATACTCTGTCAATTTTAGTCTTACATTTAAGTGTTATACATTATAGAAAAAAATATTATAAAGCAATTATAATAACAATAAAGCGTTCTCTTTGTCAGCTGAAAACGAACTGTAGTTTACTGTTCTGTTTTAAAATGTTAGTGTAAGTAAAAATAAGATTTTAAGCACATTGTCTGTTGATCTAATCTGTGTGAATCTAAGACGAGGCTCACTTACACTGAATTAGACTGACAAAGAGCGGCTGCTTTTTGAACCGAGATTTGAACTGACCGGGAATACTGACAAGAAAGTTATTTGCAGTTGAAAACGCGTAAAGAAATTTCCGCAAGTTAGCATTTCAAATTAATCGTACGAGTTAACGCGTTAACTTTGACAGCACTATATATATATATTTATATATGTAATTAAAAAAATACAAAAGCACGGAATAATAATTACAATATTAATGTAATACAGTAGTGCAATTTTTCAGTCTGTCCGACTATCTAAGTATCCATTTGAAATGGGATTCTTCCACCACGCTCCCGTGCGTTTCTTCTTCTGATGCACTAATGGAGGTTTTTCTCGTGCAGAGCTGCTGCAGATCGCAGGCATCAGTCCACACGGGAACGCTCTGGGCGCCTCCATGCAGCAGCAGCTCAACCAGCAGACGCCTCCGGAGAAGCGAGGAGGAGAAGTGCTGGACTCCACACACGCCGACATCAAGCTGGAGAAGAGCAACATCGTCCTGCTCGGACCCACCGGCTCTGGTCAGACGCTTGTACACCACAGAGCGCTGTGTCAAAGATTAGGCTTTATATTATATATATTAGGCTTTATATATTATATAGGCTAAATATTAGGTATGGATTAGGCTTTACTGCTTCTCGTCTCAGCTGGTTTTAGGTTAAATATTAAATATGGATTATGAATTTGGACAGGACCGCTGGGTAATCCCTGATAGGACGGGTCGTAGGGTCGAGCGAATGTCAAAAATCAAATTCTCCATTAATTTAATATTTTAACACGAATAATGAACAGCTGTTTTGTCTATTTATATTTTTTTGCCCCCTAGTTCTCTGATGAAATAAATATGCTCACGTTGAAAGCGTGAGATTTTGGAATAAAGTGTGCGTCACTTGATTATTAATTATAATCAAGTGACGACAAATTAATCAACACAATAATTAACACAAATCAACACAAATTAATTGAAGGAAACACACACACACACAGATGTTCTATATGAGTATTTATGGATAACTGAAGGTATCAAACTAAAATGAATAAAATAATTGAAAATAATCAACAATTAATAAATAAATAAAACAACTAATAAATGAACAAAAAAGTAAAAATAAATAACTTTCACATTTGGGAACAGAGTAAATCATTTTTAATATTGTCTAATTTACAAGGAAAACGAACAGTTCTCTCTCCTAAATAAAATAACTCTATTCATAATAAGATGCGCGTATAGTTTATCCTGTGCATTTCTTGCATCTTCTATAAACACACGGACGTTTTCTTAAAGGACAAGCAACTGAAAATAACCGATTTTGTGTTCCGAATTTCGATTATTTTTCAATTAATCACCCGGCCCTAACAATTCGCCTAATCGGGTTTTTATACATTCCGTTTTTTTTTTCCCTCGTGATTTGCCTAATCATTTTCTTTTGACTTGTTCTCTTCCAGGGAAAACACTATTGGCCCAAACGCTGGCCAAATGCCTGGACGTTCCCTTTGCGATCTGCGACTGCACCACCCTGACGCAGGCGGGATACGTGGGCGAGGACATCGAGTCGGTCATCGCCAAGCTTCTGCAGGACGCCAACTACGTCATCGAGAAGGCCCAGCAAGGTAACGTCCACCGCCTCCTTCAGCCTGGAGCCGCATCTCAAGCGCGGAGACGTCTGGTGATCCGCACACAGGAATCGTCTTCCTGGACGAGGTGGACAAGATCGGCAGCGTTCCCGGGATCCATCAGTTACGGGACGTGGGCGGCGAGGGAGTGCAGCAGGTGTGTGGTGACGCATCAACCTTTGCTCTTTATCGTCCCAGAACAATGGCTGTCAAAGATTTACTGTGTTTTCACATGGACGCGAGCGAATTCCGCTGGGTTGTTGAATGACGTCGCGTGAACGGTTTATGGTTTGTTTAGGAGTAAAAGGCGCGATATCAGTTATTGTTGTTCCTGGTCTTTTGAAACTCAGGTGTCGGATTATAAAGCGCGTGAAGCTGAACATTAACTATTTTTATTCAAGAAAAACGCGTGTTCATACATGTTTAACACACACACACACACACACACACACACACACACACATTTCTTCCACTTTCACTTTTCTAGAATATTCAGCATGTCTGTACAGAAACACGTTTCCGCGGTGACGTTATATTATCATTACAAACTTTATCCTCTTTAGCTAATCGATTTGTTCCGTGCAATCAATGATGTTGATAAACCGAAATGTAGTAGCTTTGGATAATAAATGTAAGTAAATGTCAAGTAGAAAATTGTTCACATTTTCGTCCTTGACATCAAGCACGAGCCAATCATCTCGTCATTATCACAAAATCGGTAAACAATGGTACAAGAAAAAGTAGGAAGAGTACAACATGTAATAAAGCGACTGGTGTTTTTTACAGTCAGTGTTTATCTGTGGAATCATCAAACACGCAGTAACAACAAACAGTCAAAGAACGACAAACAATAATAAAGTGTTTCTCAGGAATCAGGAAACCACGTGGCACGTGTCGAACCTTCTGATAACATTCTGAACGTCTGATTACACACTGAGTGTGATGAGCAGTACAGTAGATTGTGTGAAGCGTGAGTCATCCCTCTCTCTCTCTCTCTCTCTCTCTCTCTCTTTCTTCAGGGTTTACTTAAACTCCTCGAGGGCACGATTGTGAACGTCCCGGAGAAGAACACGCGGAAGCTGAGAGGAGAAACGGTGCAGGTGGACACGACCAACATTCTGTTTGTGGCGTCTGGAGCCTTTAATGGCCTTGATCGTATCATCAGCAGGAGGAAGAACGAAAAGGTTTGTTAGGACGCCTCAGCCAGCGCTTTAGAGGTGTTAATTCACTGTATTATATCACGGTGTTGGGGGACGGGGGACAGTACATTTTTGATAGAGGGGGGGGGGGGAGAAAGAGAGAGAAGAAACAGAGAGAGTGGGAGAGAGGAGACAATGAGAGAGAGAGAGAAGAGAGGAGAAACTGAGAAAGGGGGAGAGAGGAGAAACTGAGAGGATACACAGACAGAGAGTGAGAGAGAGAGAGATAGTAGAAACAGAGAGAGAGGGGGAGAGAGTAGAAAAGAGAGGGGAAACTGAGAGAGCGGAGAGAAGTGAGACTGAGAGGTAGAGAGGAGAGAAGAGAGACTGAGAGAAAGAGGTGAAACAGAGAGAGGAGAGAGACTGAGAGGGAGAGAGAAACGGTGAAAGAGAGAGAGAGCGAAGAAACGGAGAGAGAGAGAGAGAGAGAGAGAGAAGAAACGGAGAGAGAGAGAGAGAGAGAGAGAGAGAGAAGAAACGGAGAGAGAGAGAGAGCGAAGAAACGGAGAGAGAGAGAGAGCGAAGAAACGAAGAGAGAGAGAGAGAGAGAGAGTGAAGAACTGGAGAGAGAGAGAGAGAGAGAGAGAGAGAGAGAGAGAGAGTGGAGAAACGGGGGGAGAGAACTTGTGGGAAACTTGTGGGAAAATTCATCTAATGAACGATCATCCCCGACATTCCAAAATCATTCTGCTGTCTGGTGTCCGCTGATTAAATGGTGCCTGTGGTTTTCAGTATCTTGGGTTCGGAACGCCGTCCAACATGGGGAAGGGTCGTCGTGCGGCGGCGGCGGCGGACCTGGCGAACACGGCGGGTGGAGAGGTGGACGCGGTGGCGGAGATGGAGGAGAAGGACCGTCTGCTGAAGCACGTGGAGGCGCGAGACCTCATCGACTTCGGCATGATCCCAGAGTTTGTCGGCCGTCTCCCCGTGGTGGTTCCGCTCCACAGTCTGGACGAGGAGACGCTGGTGCGCATCCTGACCGAGCCCCGGAACGCCGTGGTGCCGCAGTACCAGGCGCTCTTCAGCATGGACAAGGTCACACACACACACACACATTCTCTATCATGACTAGTTTAGTGGTTACACAAGCTGTCTGTAATTCTCCAGACAGAGAGAGAGAGATAAAGAGAGAGATAAAGAGAGAGAGAGAGAGAGAGAGAGAGAGAGAGAGAGAGAGAGAGAGAGAGAGAGAGAGAGAGAGAGTGTGGTCGAGAGAAGGTGGTCAAGAGAGAGTGAGAGAGAGATTTTTAAGCAAACTTTATTTATACAATAAGAAGAACTCCTCGAATGATCTTTAACCATAACTCAATAAAAAAAAAAGCTAAAACATTCTAAAAAATAATTCTTTTCATAACAGAAATGCAAACGGTCTAAACCTCTTCACCCTTCTTCAATACGATAATGATCGTTCACCTTTTTACAAAATTGTTTGAGCCTGTACACTTCAGTGTCTTCAAACTTACTTTGTGCCATTAACTCTTTGAGAGAGAGAGAGAGAGAGAGAAATTTGCAAACTGAGATTTTCCTCGGACTCGTGGGAAAATTCATTAAATTAATGAAAATCCACAATTTTCCAAAATCCTTTTTCTTTCGCGTGTCTGGTGATTGAAACGTCATTTATTCTAACATGTATACATGACAAATAATATTAATGATAATAATAATACAGTCATCTCGTTCATTCCCATAATACATGTTTGAAAGCGAGTAGAAAGTAGAAGTAGAAGTACAACTTAATAAAAATATTAAATATGGATTATACATTTCGACAGGATGGTGGGGGATTATAACGGGGCTGGGAGATTATGTCAAAAATCTCCATTAATTGAATCATTTAACACGGTTAATGAACAATTATTTTGTCCTTTATATTTTTTGCCCCATAGTTCACTGATGAAATAAATATGCTCACGTTGAAAGTGAGAAACACAGATCTTCTATATGATTATTTATTTATTTATTTATTATTTATTTATCTATAGGATCATCAACAAGTGAAATTAATCAATCACTTCACTCTAATAAAAAAATTTTTTTTTTAAATAAATAGCTTGCACATTTGGGAATAAAATTCATTATTTTTATTATTTCCTCATTTACATGGAAAATGAGCAGTTCTCTCTTCTAAATGAAACAACTCTATTTACAATAAGATGTGCGTATAGTGTATCCCAGGCACTTTTTTTGGTGATCATAATTTAATATTTACTCTGCGCTGTGTGTAATTCTCCACCAGTGTGAGCTGAACGTGACGCCTGATGCCCTGAGAGCCATTGCCAGGCTGGCGCTGGAGCGTAAGACGGGGGCACGTGGCCTCAGATCCATAATGGTGAGACCACAGACTTTAATTTGTCCGTGACGTTTTCAACAGCTTCCGTTTCTGTTCACAACAGGAAAAGCTGCTGCTGGATCCGATGTTCGAGGTTCCTCATTCCGACATTGTGGCGGTGGAGGTGAGCAAGGACGTGGTTCAGGGAAAAGCAACACCTCAGTACATTCGGTGAGGATGAGTCTGTGAGAAGCCCAAGAGAAAATTGTGTTTTTCCTCATCTGGATGTGTTCTTTTTCTTTTTCTTTTTTTAAATCGTAGAGCTGCGCCGAAAGATTCCTCTGATGAAGATTACGACTCTGGAATCGAGGAAGAAAACTGGACGCGACAAGCCGATGCAGCGAAGAACTAGAAGCTGCGACGTTTTTAGGCCCGATTTTTTGTTCTCGAGCAGAAACGCTCGTTGATTATTTGCAAACTCGCTTTTTGAGATGGTCAGGTTCTCACCGTTTGCTTGGGATGATTTCATTTTTTAGATTTTTAAAAGTTTAGTTCCTTAAACATATTCCATCTGAGCCCTCAGAACAAGCAATCATGGTTTGTCAAATTGACTGAATTAAAATGAACCAAGTTGTTCCTGTTTGGATCCTGTCCGGAGAATTGTTCTCTAACACGACAATGGATAATTTACTAGTTATTATAATCGACAGAGAAATGTAATAACTATTATAACAGCAAAGAACCTGCAAGAGATTGTTGGTGCTACATGCGAGTAGTACGACTGGAAATTGTAGTAATATGAATTATTTAGTCATATTGAATAAATAGAGCTGCCGAAAGTGGCTAATAAATGAATATACATATGTATAATTTCTTCTTATATTCTTTTATTAGGTGATTTCAAATGGGATTAGAGGTTTCACTTTCACTCGAGCTGCTGTTTGTGTTTGTCAAGGTTAAAAACGGATTTATCAGTTCTCCTTTGCTCGAATGGTTTGCACAGCGTGGCCTGGTGGTTTATTCATGTTCACCAGTTTAATATCCAAATTGTAAAGCAGTTTAAACTCTTACAGAAAGCTGTACACTTGTAGATTATTGCGCAGTTATTCCGATCTGTGCACATTTTAATATTTCTTTGCAGAAATGCCTTCCCTTTTTTTTTTTTTCAAAGTATGGTTTATTATAAAAAAATCTATTAAAATCACAATAAAGTCACGAAAAAGTGGTGAGGGGGTCGCATGTGTGTGTCTTTTTTTTTAGTTATAACGTGATTTGAATTATTTACGTTCATTGACGGATGAACAAATCACGAATGCGGGTAGAAATAAAGTTCGCTAGGAATGATCACCAATTAAGAATTGACTCGATGCATACTTGCTTAACAAAAGTAGTAAATACTTTGAAGAAACATGATTATGTCAAACGCACATGTCGACACGTGTGTGTGTAACGAGCGTCCAGGTTTTTGTGAAAATAAAAGTCCGCATTGCAAGACATCACAAAATAATACCGACAATTGCAATTATCTAAATTGACAATTGTTTTATAATTACCAATTGTTAAAAACTATAACGAGCCGTCAAATTGGCTATTAACCGTCACCCAGCTTTTATTTTACAAGCGTGACCGGATGTTATTCCCCACAACTTCCGTCTACACACTCCGCACTCGCAGCTCTGAGTTCGGTACCGGCATCCACTACACCGAGTAAATGAGTAACTCTCGGCCGTTTAGTTACAACGAGTTTAATCCGAACGAGCATGTGGCTTCCGACAACCCGTTTTATCCCGCCCCAGCCGCCGCCGCCGGACACGCATGGAGCGCGTTCCCTCAGCCGCCCAGCTGGCCTCCCTTCCCCGGTCCATATCCCGCGTTCGACCGCAGCAGGCCGCCGCCCGGGCCTTTCGAGCCGCCTCCGCACGCCTGGAGCTTCCCGCCACACCAGTCCAACCCTCCACCCCAGTTCTACCCGCCCAGCACGCCGCATCTCTGCTCTTCTGAGGGCCACGGAGAGTCCCAGCACCGGCCGAGCGATGAGCAGTGGCTCCAGGCCTTCCTACGAGAACGTTCCCTCACGCCGAACCAGCCCAGAAAGCCCAAAGCCTCGGTGTGTGAGTTCAAGGAGACGCTGTACTCCACCCTCGGCATGGTGTCTGAGCTACACCGCGTGTGTAAGCTGCTGAGGGAGAACCTGGAGAGCGAGGAGCTGTGGACCGAAGCCAGAGAGCTGAAGAGCCGCGTGCAGGAGGGCTTCATCACCCTCACCGACCCTCGGCGTGTGGACGGAGTCAAGAGGAAACTGCTGCTGCTCGGCAAGAGAAGAGCGAGGATGAGGAGAAGAAAAGCCCAGCGGCGTGAGGAGGAAGACGAGGAGGAGGCCAGGCGCCTGGAGAGAGAGGCGGCCGTGGAGAAGTGGCAGATGAAGCGTCTTCAGCAGGTGGAGGAGAAGAAGAGGGTGAGACGCAGGGTTCCTACGCGTGCTTGAATTTAAATAATCTGTTTGCAAGACCTTGAAATAGCTTGAATTTTAAATGAGGTGCTTCAGTCTCCTCGGACCGGATCAGAACTTGGGCGGTTCTCCCGCTCTGTGTCTGGTGTCACGTGACTTTTGATTGACAGACTGTGAGAGAGAGACAGAGAGAGAGAGACAGATTAATAAAGTGAGTGTGTAATAAACAGGTGGTGATCACTATGATCCAGGTCTGATTAAAAGTGCAGGAAGTGTGAAGCATCAGCAGCTTTATTGTTGCAGGGTTTCCCGCCTTTGTTACAGTAAAACACACTTTAAAAATGGAGAAGAATGTCAGTCAGATGTCTATTTCCTCACTTTAGTAGAACTTACTAACAGTATAGGCACAATTTGTATTCTAACTTTATCTAATGTCAATTTTTGTCCATCAATACCACAACCCCCCCCCCCCCAAATGTTTCATTTTGGTCGTGTTTAGGCATCGTTTTAAATATACATTTTAGCACGACTGGACAGTGCTGGAAAGACGTGAACACGGACCTTGAAAAGTGCTTGAGTTTGACCTTTCAGAAAGTGTAGGAACCCTGTGAAAGACGCTTGATGATGGTTTCTGTGACGGCTCCTCAACTCAACTGTATTTATCAAGCGCTTTTATTTCAACATCATAGTTGGCCAAAGTGCTGTACACACAGTCAAACTGATAACCTCAAAAAGATATAAAACAATAAAAAAACAGTGACAGTCAACAACTCGCACCGGGTTGAAACGGCGTGTTTTCTGATTGCTGTGTTTGCAGGAGAAGGAGCTGAAGCAGGCGGCGGATGCTGTGCTCTCAGAGGTCCGCAAGAAGCAGTCAGACACCAAGAGGATGCTGGACATTCTCAAGTCGCTGGAGAAGCTGAGAGTTCTGCGGAAAGAAGCTGCGGCCAGAAGAGGTACGTCTCCAATAAACACCCGTGTGTGTGTGTGTGTGTGTGTGTGTGTTTAGAAATGTAAAATAATTAGATGATGATGAAGATAATAATAATAATAATAGAGATTAAAAAAAAATAATAGTGAGGATAAGTTGAAAAGGTACGTCATCAATAAACACCCGTGTGTGTGTGTTTAGAAATGTAAATAATTAGATGATGATGAAGATAATAATAATAATAGATAAAAAAAAAATAATAGTGAGGATAAGTTGAAAAGGTACGTCATCAATAAAGACCCATGTGTGTGTGTGTGTGTGTGTGTGTGTGTGTGTTTAGAAATGTAAAATAATTAGATGATGATGATGATGATATTAATAATAATAAGAGATTAAAAAAAATAATAGCGAGGATAAGTTGAAAAGGTACGTCACCAATAAAGACCGTGTGGGTTTAGAAATGTAAAATAAATAAATAGATGATGATGATAATATTAATAATAAGAGATAAAAAAAAAAATAATAGTGAGTATAAGTTGAAGAGGTACATCACCAATAAAGACCCGTGTGTGTGTGTGTGTGTGTGTTTAGAAATGTAACATTTTCGTTTATTTTCAGTAGTTGGTTTAATGTTGTCATTTATGTTATTACATTTGTTATGTATCTAATAAAAACAAGTTAATGATGATGATACTAATAATAATGTTAAAATACAGTACTTTTAATACCAGCTGTGTGTGTGCACGTGTTTTATTTGTTTTCAGTCGTTGGTTTAATATTGTCATTTCTATTGCTGTCTTTATTAGGTACATAACACGATAATACTGTACTTGTATAATAGAAATATACTTTTTTTTTCTTTTTAAACGTTTGCAGCTCTAAAAGCGTTCATTGCGATCAGTCCCAAAATTGCATTGTTTTTTCTTTTTCTTGTCTGCCGTCATTTATTTTTTTACATTTCAAAATGTTTATTTATATGAGATTCAGATCGAAATGTGTTTTATAATGGACAAAACGAGACTATTGTGATCAATTGAATGATAAGACAACGGTTTTATTCAAAACATTTTTTAACAGATGTTTTTAAGAACGTTTTACCACTTTTTTTTTTTTTTTTTTTACAATTTTACTTTTTTTTAACAGAAATCAACATGAAAGAGTTTACCTAATTTGTCCTATTGAAAAGTTGTGTGTTTATTGCTAAGACAAAGTGAGTGTGTAATAAACAGGTGGTGATCACTATGATCCAGGTCTGATTAAAAGTGCAGGAAGTGTGAAGCATCAGCAGCTTTATTGTTGCAGGGTTTCCCGCCTTTGTTACAGTAAAACACACTTTAAAAATGGAGA
Organism: Paedocypris sp. Pulau Singkep; assembly: GCA_017309775.1. Lineage (NCBI taxonomy): Eukaryota > Metazoa > Chordata > Actinopteri > Cypriniformes > Paedocypris > Paedocypris sp. Pulau Singkep. The sequence goes on along the minus strand of MU204300.1, from coordinate 1,308,429 downwards.
AGAATGTCAGTCAGATGTCTAATTTCTTACTTTACACTTTAGTAGAACTTGCTAACATTATAGGCACAATTTGTATTCTTTATCTAATTTGTATTCTTTGTATAACTTTATCTAATGTCAATTTTTTGTCCAATACCACAATTTCCCCCCAAAATGTTTCATTTTGGTCGTGTTTAGGCATCGTTTTAAATATACATTTTAGCACGACTGGACAGTGCTGGAAAGACTTGAATTATCGACTGTTATGGAGAGGTTTTGCCATTCGAAGTGTAAAATTGTCAAAGACCGTGTTGCCACTGGCGCAAAAAAAATCAAACAAATAAACCAGTGAAATTCTGAAGCAAGTTTTAACTGGTTCCCAACAGGCATGTTTCCTGAAAAAGAAAGCGACGAGAGGTTTGAAGGCCACCTGAGGCGTCTGCGAGCCCTGATCAGCAAGCGCACGGGCGTGTACGCGGCGGAGGAGAAGGCTCTCAGGGTCATGCTGGAGGGAGAGCAGGAGGAGGAGCGACAGCGAGAGCGAGAGAACCGCCTGAAGAAGGAGCGAGAGAAGCTGCTGCAGAAGAAGCGAGAGGTGGACGCCATGCTCTTCGGAGGTGCTCGATCGCTAACGTTCTCCGCTACATATGTCCTGTCATTGCACAGTAATACGCCGCTTGTATGCTGTTGCGTGTTTACGTGACTCCACCAGGTGGCAGCATTTGTCTTAACCCTACAGTTTGTGGAATCAGATTAGTGGCAAAAAGGTCAAACGTAAATGTTCATAAAACGAACAAAAATGCTTCACGTTTCCTTTTTTTTTTTTTTTTTTTTTTTTTTTTTTTTTTTTTTTTTTTTTTTTTTTTTTTTTTTTTTTTTTTTTTTTCTCCCCCACTCGCAATTTTCACGTTTTTGTTTGAAATTATTATTCTTTTTTTTTTATGTATTTATTTTTTTTACTTTATTCATTTATTTTTTTCCATTTGAAACTTTTTTTTGTTCGTTTCATTTTATTTTATTTAGTTTGGACTTCTGGCACTAGCTTTACGTGGTGGGCGGCCCTTACTCTGATTGGCTGGTGGGAATATTCCTTTCACCAGGAAGTGTGAGACGAGTTTTATAAAAAACAATTATATATTAATGCATTATAAAATCAAAAGAAAATTAAAAAATAGACGTAAATGTGTAGCGGTTAAAGATTTGTAACAAATCGTTTAAAATGTAATTGAACTCAATTAAATTTAAATTGTGTTTGTGTAAACTAAATGTTATTTTAACAAAACGTAACTTAAATTTTCGTTTGATATTTTTGCCACTAATGCGAGCCCATAGCTGTTCATCTTGTTTTTATTTGATAGGAATTGTCCTTAAAAAAAAAAAAAAAAAAAAAAAACACCACCCAAATCAAAAATCTCTGTCGCTCATTAGTCACACGTGTAACTTATTTATAACGCATAAATAATACAGTATTTACCCATCACGAAGAGCCAATTGTAGCTAAGATGGCGTAAAAAAAAAAAAAATCACACAAATAAATAAATAACCCATCATGAAGATGTTTAATGCTGATAACTTGACCTCCAGCCGAGTTTCCTCCTGGTCATCCTCTGGGAGCGTTCCAGGATTACTACACACAAGCCGAGCAGTCTCTCCCAGCGCTCATTCAGATAAGGTTCTTTCCTCCATAACCTGTCAGTCTCTGAGTGTTTTATTAAACTCTGAGGTGTGTGTGTGTGGCGCAGGAGAGAGTGGGATCAGTTCCTGGTTCCCCCGGATCATCCTGACGGAACGCCGCTCCCTCACGCTTGGGTTCTTCCTGACCAGCCAGCTGACCACATCTGGGCAACCGCCCTCGACAAATGACCAACGGGGACCACTATATGCTTTTTTATTACATGTGTGTACAGATACACTACGCACACTACGTGAATTGTACATTAATTTGATGTCAGTCGATATTTGCTCGTTCTCTAATAAAGCAGCAGGTTGTTTTTTTCTTTAAACACGGGAAGCAGCATTTCTCCTGTGGTTGTGTGTGACGTCTCCGGTGAGCAGCCTGTGTGTGTGTGTGTGTGTGTGTGTGTGTCAGTGGATTAGTGGAGCAGATCTGGTCACACGCAGTAAACACTTCACTCCTCCCGACCAGCCGCAGGTATGAAAACACTCTTTACTTCTCACTCTCATGCACACGTTTACTCTAATACTTACTTTATTTATTAATATTCATATTTTTTTGTGTTGATCATGTTTGCATGTGTTTTGACACGCTAACTGTTGTTTTGAGGTGTGTGATGTTTACCCGTGTGTTTATATTGCGTATATTTACACACACACACACGTCTTGGATTTTCTTTCAGTGAAGCAGTAAAGTTTTAAAATGCACTAAAATATTAGAACTTTTATACTTTAGGTAAATTAAAAGTTACATATTCTTTCAAGACGATTTCACCAAGAGATTGTGTAAATTTGTTTTCAAATGTAAATAACCCATGTTACATTTGTAATGTGGTTTTTCAGACGTTAATTAGAAGCGCAGTAATGATTGATGGTCTGATGTTTAACACGGCAGTGGCGTCGCTTTTTTTTATACCCGTATAAGCAACTTTATGTAAAATGTAAATGTTTAATATGTTGGTAATTTTGCTATCAGATTTTTAAAGTAATAAACGTTTCGACGTTGTAATAAACACAAACAGTCTGCTAGTCTTCATCCCGAAACTCTCGAGCATTTTTATCTGTAAACCACCTTTTTCCAGAGGTGTAAAGTACTTGAGTACACGTTTTTGTAAATATTTGTACTTATTAGTATTTTGGCTACTTTGTACTTGTACTGAGTATCAAAAATATGAGCAACTTTTCATTTCACGGAGTCCCAATAAACACACCCAACCAATAAAGTACAAGTACTAATACAAGTACAAGTACTATGCTCAGTGTTTCAATGTCTTTACATTTATTTTTTTTCCAGTTTCTTTGTGTTCATCATACTTATTTTTATTTATTTATTATATTATTATCGATAATTATATTATTATATAATATATAATTAAAATATATAAGATAATTATATTGTTATAGAATCAGATGTGATATACATATGTATACATGACATTTTTACAAAGAAAAATTCTTAAATTTCTTAAATAAAAAATTCTTAAATTTTACTCAAGTACTTTACACCTCCGCCTTTTCTGATGATTCCCCCTGATTCCGGGAACTCCGTCTTCATCCGCCATATGATTCTTCCAACCGTATAGAAGGACTTCCTGAGCTCTCCATTGTTCTGCCCTTCACGTGAAGGAGAAGAACTTAAGAGCTTATCAGGCATCTGTCTGAGATCCAGCTCGGGTTGAAGGTCTGAAGCCACCTGGCTGGAGCGAGCATCTGTCCCAGCGTCCTGACGTCCTCACCGTGATGAGATGCTGGGGCAGATGATGGCCTGCACCCCCTCTCGCTCTTAACACACCCGCATCAGCACTTCATCCCGGAATATTCCCCACGCCACGATTTCACCCAAAAGTTCTGGAATCACGCAGATCTGCCGTGTGAGGAACCGGATTTGCTGGCGAGTCTAGTGGACACTTGAGACGGTCAGGTGCATGGCTGTAATCTTTAATCCCTAATCCGGTAGTCTTCTTACTCGGCCGTAGCAAGTAAACAGAAATAGAGAGACACTCTCAGCCAAACTCGCTACATTCAAGAACGACTGAGTCTTCAGCTCAATCAGGCCTGTCCACATGTTTTGCTCCCAGGGACAAATGTGATAAAAAATTGAAGAAAATTGCGTCTATATTCTTTCAAGATCATTTCACCTAAGAGACCGTGTAAAGTGTTGCAGATGTTTTCAAATGTTAATAACCAATGCTGTATTTGTATATCACAAAGTGAAGTTGTGCAGGATGGGACATTTTTACACTTGTCATTTTTACATTGTTACAGGTGAAAATACATATTGTTATAAATCTATTTACACTAGCTACATTTTTTTTATTTTCTATTGGGAATGGGAAGAGTTTGAAAGTTATGTGCTTCATGAGTCACTTAGAATGTGATTCACAATCAAACTCGATTGCCTTTACTTTACTTTACAGTCATTTAGCAGACGCTTTTAGCCAAAGCGACTTACATTGTATTACAATTTTTTTCATTTGGCACTGCCAGATTTGGTAATGGATTGGTAATTGGTAAAAACTTTTAAACCAAAAACCTTACATTAAAATTATTTATTTTGTTATAATTATTGTTTTGCAAATGGCACGATTTAATGTCAATCTGCTTTCATATTTTACTGAAAATTTGAGAAGAAATGAGCTATACAGAAAACACATGGGTGAAATGTAGGCCCGATATTATAGGTTTTCTGTAATATCTATTATGATATAAAATAATAATAACAGCTATAATGATTTCTATAGATTATAGAGAGGCTGCAAATACATGAAAAGAAAAGAAAAGAAAAGAAAATGTGTGCGAGTGTATGAGCGGTAGTTGTCGTACCTTCAGTTGAGTGTTTGTGTTTTCAGATCTGGACAGAATGTGCAGTCTGGATGAAGTGCCCTTCAAAATCCCTCTTTGCTTTGGTGAAAATGGACAAGAAGAGGTTGCGCTTGTGGAAGCTCCAGAGATCACGCTGCCGGACTATCTGAAGATACTGCAGGAAACCGAGGTCTGTCTCCTCATCATCCTCATCCACGGCCACACTAAGATAAGAAGTGAAAAAAAAACCCATTAATAATCAGGCCGTACTTAAACTTACTAGAAATGAGTTCAAACTTTTTTCAAAAGGGTCAAAAATAACTAAAAATGTAATCACAAAATTTTGATGTTAATTAATTCTCATTTTTCACTTGTTGTAAGATGAATTTATTTACTGTTATTGGATTAAAAAAAAAACGTTGCAATTCTTAGAAAAAGTTACAATTCCAAGGTTGAAAATGGCAATTTTAGCATTGCTATACAGAAAAAATGGAAATACATAAATTAAAATGCCCTTTTAATGTTTCAATACCACTTGTATTATATTTACCATGTCTTGTACGAGAGATTAGTATTTTTTTGAATATTTTTATATTGAAAAGTGCTTTTTTAGAATAGGTTCAAAAGTAACCGAAAAGCCCATTGTCACTAATTAATTTGTAATGTTAGCTAATCCTCATTTTTCACTTGTTGTAAAATTAATTTATTTACTGTTATTGGATTTTTTTTATAAAAAGTTGTAATTCTTGGAAAAAGTCACAATTCCAATGTTGAAAATGGCAAGTTTAGCATTGCTTAACTAAAAATGAATTGGTGTTTCAATATCACTTTTATTATATTTAACATGTATTGTACATGCATTTTTTTTTCAGAATCTTTTTATATTGATGTGTAAAAATTTTTTTTTTTTTCATTTTCTATACTAAATGAAAATAAATCTAGAAACTATAAAACTAGGTGCACTACCTGTGTATATACAGTCTATATAATTTTATATACAGTATACATTTTAAGTGTAAAACACTTTCTCTGTACATATAACATAAGTATTTTATACTTAATATATATACTGTATATACGTATTATACATATACTATATTACCCAGTAAACTCAAACCCATGACCCTCCGTGTTGCGAACATCTGTGCTCAAGGCATTGGATTAAGCACTGGCTTCTTTGAAACACGGTTAATGGAACTGGTTCAGTAATCGCAAAGAGTTTAAAAATGTCCCAAAAATTCCTCCAGGTTTGTGTTTTTATGTCTGCGGGTATCTGCAAAAGAAAGCATGTTCCTGTCAGAAGGAGCTGACGTGAACCTTTTATGGCCACGTCTCCCAGAAGGTTCCTCGCGTGCGGCTCCTGAGCTGTTGCGTAACTCGTGTTTTCACATGTGTTTCCTGGTGCCTTTTGATCCGTGTGGTTGATAAAAGCAGCTGTCGTTGATATTCCTGTGGATTCTCGCTGTATGAGCTCACAAGGCTATTCACCACCAGATCTGATCTTCACTTCACTGGGAATCACTTTTTATCGTGACTGTCACAATTTGAGCCTTTGTGGATCTTTATAATGACCCGACTGGTGACCAGTTAAAGCCTGTGGTCACTTAAATTGTGCCGTTAATCACAGGCGAACAGTGCGGTTTATCACCACTTATCGTGTCCCATGTTCATTTTTTTATTTTCAAATTTCATTTTCATCGCCTCGTATTGTTTCAATATTCACCTACAACAAAGTTTTATGTATTCTTCTCGAAATTGCCAAACATTTTGAAATCGGTTTTCAATATTACTGTTCATAGCATAGAAATCATGGCATAGGGAGATAAACTGCTTTTTTTAAATAAAAGGAAAAAGTATTGGTAATATACTTTTATCCTAAAATATCAACTTTTTTATCTGTATTTATTTTAGGGACCAACAAGTCAATGAAAAACGCACAGCCGAGGAATTTCTCAACGTCTCAACTTTGTTTAGTCAAGTACGCAAGTTTGTTTACATTAAATCTGGTTTGATAAGTTATTGTTACATTCATTAGAGTTATTTTAACAATAGGAATAACAATATTATTTAAAAAGGAAAGCAATTGTCTTCACATTCACAGATGACAGATAGACAGAAAGAAAGAGAGAAAGAGAAAGAAAGAATCTGCCAAGGGAGAAGTTTAGGTGTTGGGCAGCAAACACACACAAATGCCTAACCATACTCAATAAATAACAACAACAATAACAAACAAATATTTCAGTTTAAAACATTTTGTTCGAAAACTACATTAAAAGTTCAATATAGTCATATCATATATCTAAAGGCGTTGTTTGAATTTAAGTCTTGTTTGTACTTCAAATCATAATTTACACGTATTAAACACACGTGTATTAATAACAATACTTGGTCGTTTCATCTGAAACTGGTTTGGTGTGATTTTTGTACCAAACGCAATTTCTAAAATTTGGCACAAGTTGATGATGAGGAGATAATGATTAAGATCGGGTGAGCAAGTGTCCTCTTTTCCCCGGGCATGTCCTCTTTTTACGTCGTGTCCGGACGTGTTTTATACTTTCACGAAAATGTCCGGTTTTCATGCTTCTTCAAAGGATCACAAAGCCAACCGTGCTTTAAATTATTTGAGAATGAAATTGCGCGACGGAAGAGCTGATATTTAGTATTCTGCTTCTAATAATTAATTAATTGATTTATTAGAGAATATTCAAGGACTATTGTTTTTGTTACAGGTTTAGGTTTTTACAAATGTATTTTTATTTTATTACAGAAGTTCGTTTTGCACCTCCGAGAAGCCTGTCTGAGTTTGTCTCCAGGCCGCGCCCGTTCTCCTCCCTTTTGGAAATCCAAATCAGATCCCCCTAGATGAGTGATTGGTTAAAACTGTGAAGAGCGCCTTTGAAATGCTCAGAACTTGAACTTGAACTTGGCCTTTGTTTCCTGACAGTACGTGTTCAGCCTGGAGAACTGGGTCCTGACGGGCCTGCAGGGCGGCTACTCCTCCATCAGTCCACGGGCGAGCTGCGAGCTGAAGGCCACGTGTCCTCCGTACTGGATGATGTTCAGCAGCCCTCAGGAGAGCCGCCTGGCCAGCCGCTGGAGCAGTGACTTCTGGGAGCCCGACCCTCGGCCCCGCAGCCGCAGCCTGAACGCCGCGCACTACCGCACCATGAGCTCCAGGGTCAAGTTCACCATCTCAGACTCGGAGGACGACCTGACGGAGGAAGACGGGACTGAAGGCGGGCTGAAAGCGCCGCGGGCCACGCCCTCCACCGCTGAGGCGCACCGCTCCAACTTCCTGCATCCTCCCCCGTCCTGTGGCCCCGCCTCCACGCCCTGCGGCGGAAAGTCCCGGCGGTCTTCAGGCCGCAGGTCCGCCTCACCACGGAGGTGTGGCCTGAGGAGGCGGAGCCCGGCTGCTGCCGAGACCACCGAGACCACACCCGTCTCAAAGGTGACACGCCTTCCTCTCACAGACTTCCTGTTTATACACTCAATACTGTCTACAAAAGAATCATTGTTTGTGATAAATCATTAATGTGAAAAATCGTAAATCATTCTTTATGATGAAAATGTCCATTTAATTCATGTTTTTCATCAATATTAAAACAATATATAAATCTATACTATTGATATACGATGTTTATAACCAGCTTGTTTGTTTTGGTCTTATTACAATTTTTTTTAACATATTTAGTATTAGAATTTCTAGAATTATTAGTGGATGTTAAGGACAGAGGTCAATTAATTATTAAAGTCTGGGGTGAAACGTGAATATTGAAACATTCATCGGATTCATTTTAATAATAATAATAATAAGTCATAATTTTTTGTCATAATAATATGTCAACGACTTTCCATTGGTCTGGGACTAAGATAAGCGCTATATAAATAAACGTGAGCTTAATTTTCTCAACGTTTAATAAATGTTTGTTTTTTGTACTAGGTAAATAAATCTATTTATGTCAGATTAACACGTGATTTTTAAATGTCAAACATCTTACTACTGTTTAGTTTTGCGTTTTTTATATAGATATTGAAAAGCGCTATATAAATAAACTTGAACTTGATTCTCGCAACATTTTAAAATGATTTGTTTTTTACTAGGTAAATGAATCTATATCAGATAAATGTATGATTTTTCAAATGTTAAACAATTTACTACTGTTTAGTTTGCGTTTTTTATAATGAAAATGAGAGAACAACGAGACGTGTCCGTAGATTGAGTTTCCAATATTTGTGTGTGTGTATCTCCGAGTTGTAATCGGCTCGAATTTATAGATGAAGACTTGAAGGTTTTACTTGTTGGTAGATTTTCAGGGAACAGTCGGCCATTCAGTGAAGCTTGTGATGGTTCAGACCGGGCTTGTCCTTAGAAGGCGAGCGGTGATCTTCTATAAAAGGCTTCGCTGACAGGCCTCTGAACAAGAGCAGAAAGGTATTTTAATCACTTGGGAAAGAGACTTCAGAGCCCGGCCGCTGTTCCAGGTTCTTCAGCACCTTCCTGCGCAGATTCACTGATCTTCCTGCGCTAATGCGGCCCACGGTGACTGCAAGGTATTTTGTTATTCTTGGGAAGAAAAAAAACCTAATTCGTTCAGTCGTATAGGAACTGTTCAACTAGGGAAAAAAACTGGAAAGTGTCTCATCACAAAGGTGTTTAACGCAAGTAACAATAAAACGAGCAACAAATTATTAGTCATGACTTTAAAAAAAAAAACTCGAGCAATGAGAACATATTTTTACTCACAAAATTTTACAGATGATGATGACGACATCATTCTCACTGTTAAATTTGATTTAAAATAACAAAATGTGAAGGTGATTCAAAGTAGCCAAATGCTTCTGCAAACGTTACAATTGTTTGTCATTTGAAACAAATGTAACAAATGTCCCACTTAAAAAAAGAAAAAAAACTGGGATCGATTTTCCTAAATTTTCCACATCTCTTCAACATCAAAATCACGTCCGGCACACAGACGCACCCCTGCTCTGTTTGTTCGGCACATTTCCACCACGTCTCGGATGTTGAACTCCAGCTAATAATAGCGCGTGTAAATCTATTCCTGGAATCTTCCCAAGCTGCAACAAATTCGTCAGGATTAGACGCAGAAGTGTCCGGTAAATGTCTGACAGCCATTCAAGGTTACGTCTCTGTTTACAAGCCAAAGCATTGTTAATGCCTGTGACATCACTTCCTGCTCAACATCTTGTGCATTTAAACACAAACATACTAAGTTATCCACCACAGTGAAATTCAGCGCGGAAGTCGTCTGAATCCGACTTTGACAATCTTTGACAATTTTGACAATCGAATTCCAACAATGTGTTTTCAAGGCCTTGAAAATGCTTGAATATTTAATTTTACAGAGGAATCCGGTAAAGTTCACATCTTCGGTACCGGACCGAACTTAGGCGGAGCGTGCAGTACTAACTACTACAACTGTATTTGAGCTAGACTGTATTTGAATCCTCAAAACGAAGCCTTTTGACAGTTTTTATTCGTTCACGTTTTCTGTCAAGGTTGGTGTTATTTTGCCAAGCTGCTTTTTGTTTTTTAGAATGCTTGAAATTTGCCATTGATGAATGGCAGGGTAATTTTTTAAATTTTAGTATTTAATCGAGTATTTAACATAATATATAGTATTTAAACATGGATTCAAAATAATAAAGTTATACCAAATGACGAATATAAAATAATTTATCATTTAAACTCACTGGAACCAATCAAGACAGCCGTTCACTGATGAATATAGTGTTTGACGTTTCTTTTTATATCAAAAATGTAAAAAAATGTCAGACATCTTTTTAAAGTTATACTTGATTATATTTTCTCGTTTATACTTTGAACAGAAAAAGTTCTACAGCTTTCTTTGAAACTTAGTAAAATGTTTTATCGAACTTTACATGTAGAGAAAACTCTCCCCCAAAATGGTAACGTTTCACTTTGATTTAGGCACAGCTCTAAATATAAATTAAACTGTACGCTGCTGGAAAAACCTGACAATTGACCTTGAATTTGATCTTCCACCAAGTGTAGGAACCCTGTGATGGCCTGAATCATTCCTCCGTCTCCCGAGGGGTTTTGACCTTGTGACCCTGTCGTTGTTTTTCCAGGCCCAGGGTTCATCGTCCCCCCCCGCCTCCGCCCCATCCCGACCGCTGCATTCCCACGCCGCCGCCCCAGACTCCTCGGTGGAGCTGCTGTCCGCTCTCAGCCCGGAGGAGAGGGATCTGCTGAGCGCTGTGACCGAGCGAGGCTATCCACTCCGCACCGCCATCATCGCCCTGCAGAAAACTGGCCAGCAGAGCCCAGACCAGGTCAGTCCTTGGCTAAGAAAACATCAACAGGAAGTGTAGATAGAATGTGTGGGAAAAATTCTGGAAAGCGCTCTGTAGGCCTGTTCTACAAGTTCAAGTTCAGGTTTGTTTATATAGCGCTTTTCTTAGTTCGAGATCAACGCAAAGTCGCCATGCGAATCAGGGAAAGTTTGTCTTTATAAACAAAACGTCCATTGTCCATTGGCCTTTTACTCCAAATCCATTCTTTGTAGGTTTAGTATGTTATAGGTGTATTCTGGTCATTTTAATGTTTCCAGAACAGTCCCTGAGTAAAGTAGAATGTGTTGCTGCACAATCTTAGGGTTAATCTTGGTGGATAAAGTTTGTTTTGGCTTCGTGGATGAGCACTTTATTTTTTATTTTTTTTTTTGGGAAGTTAGACTCTTAGAACTTTTAGAATTTCTAAACACCGGGAGGATGTGGCCATGTTTAACAGAGGGATTGTAAAGACATTAATGTAGTAAATAAAATCCTTTCTGAGCTCAAAACAAGGCAGATCTTCACGAAGAGACACAGACGCTCCTGCCAGCAACTTCCACTACGAATGATCGTGTTTTCGGCAGAATGAAACGTCTCTTTCCTCTGGCTTTAATGTGGTTGTGGTTTGAGAACTCGAGGCCTGAGATCAATGTCATTGTCATAAATCACCAATCATCTCCTCCACTGTGGGAATCTCCCAGTAGCTTTTATGGGAAGATTATGGAAAAAAGCAAAAGTTTGTGCTGTGATGGACACAGAACTGGAAATCATCAGTGTGAACCGTTGAAGAAGCCGTTCCACAGTCACGTTTTCAGCTAGTGTGTTCACAGAAGTCTTCGAAAGAGTTGACAAATGTTGTGTGTGTGTGTGTGTGTGTGTGTGTGTGTGTGTGTGTGTGTGTGTGAGCCAGCCGCTCAGCAGGACCGCAGACGGATCATCAGATCAGAACCAGCAAAGCTCGTCTTGATAGGCGGATTAATCAGACCAAGTCCTTCTCCATATGTTCCTCACAGGTTCCTCCAGCGTTTAATTCCAACCCACGTAAAACCGTCACTGTTCTAGTTTCTGACAGTAGTCTTCTGATTTCAGATCCCTTTATCTAATTACTTCGTATTAGGAGATAAACCAATGTGATCATCAAGTCCATTAGAGTTTGACCAACTGTCTTGGAAGGTTTGCGAACACAGAACATTAAACATCTCTCCATTAACGTTTTTGTGACTTTGACCGATGTTTTCCTGAAAGTAAGACCTACCTTTAAAAAAAGATCCAACATACAAATTAGACCTGGAGAAATCTGGTAGGTGGTAGGTCATTAGTCGTGGACGTCACAAGATGGTTGAGAGAGATGATGGCTTTTCTAAATTAATTTTCTTTTTTTAGTTTTGGCATAAAAACCATAGCAATTTGAATCTGCAAATTGGTTTTCTTCTGATGTAAACTCTTTTGCCTTCTACACTGATGCGACTTCTCAAATGCTTGTTCTTCTCTGGTTCCTCTGCCTACTATATGTATTTTCACGCTTCCCTGCTCCTTCTCTTCCAGATCTTGAGTTATCTGGTGGCATGTGATCGCTTGTGTGATCTGGGGTACGACGAGGCCCAGGTTGAAGAAGCTCTGGAGATGTTTCAGAACTGTGAGACCAAGGCACGTATCAAACCTGCTTTGTTGTTGCTCCTTCATGCTCCCATCTCAGATCGAGGTTTCTGTCTTTTGCTTCAGGCGGAGGAGTTCCTTCATCTGCTCGCTCAGTTTAATGAGATGGGCTTCCAGCCGAACGCCATTAAAGAGGTTCTACTGGTGCACGAGAACCACCGAGAGCGAGCGCTGGAGGAGCTCATGACCCGCGTGGCCTGATCTCTGGTTTTTACCGTAGCTGCTAGTTTTCATATGCTGAGATGTGAGCGTGTGAATGGACAAAGCTTATTCGTACAAACGTGAAGAACCGTAATTGTGGTTTTCATCTGTTTTGTCAACGAGGTTCTCATCTTTAGACCATTCCGTCCAGAATTTGTCCAGAGCGGATGTTCTTTGCTGAAGATGGTTGTCACGGGCTTCTTAAATCATGGCGCTAGTCTTCACTGTTGTCCAATGTGGTGCTGATGGTTGTCCCAAGTGTCCAATTAGATGTTTGTCGAGAGCGATGAGGGTCTCGAGTGATGGAACTAAGACATCAATTTTGTGGTGTGCTTATCATAATGTGCTTCGTAAAATCTATCAAATACCAAAGATCTGCTCTTCAATGTAAAAAAAAAAAGCAAAAGTAAATCTGACGTGAAACGTAATACTGTTTTTTTCTTTTTTGTGCAGTGCCTCCAATGCTGAAAACCTCATCTTTCATTTGTAAAGACACACGACTAAAACTCAAATGCATTCGAGGCCTGTAATTATAGAAGATCATGTATGAACTAACAAACAATAAAATTGTCATAAAAAAAAGTTTGGTTCCTTTGTTGTTTTGTGACATTGTTCAAGATGCCCAACCTACTGATTGTAAACGAGTTTTTACAATTCAGTTAGACCGCTTCGTCTTCCCATGTAAATTATACGAACCTACCGCAAAAGTTACAAAACCATCAAAGAATGTCTGGTTATGATTTGAGAGTTTCGACAGAACATGAAGTCATAAAAGATTGTTTAGGCAAAATATAATTTGTGGCGATCAAGTTTCTCTTCACTGTTCCGGCCAAACTTCAGGTTCTGGATCCTGGAGGCCTGATCTGACCCCGGCTCCTCTGGTTCGCCTTTACAGTCGCCTGTTTGATTTAAAAACAGGAAATGTTTCTGTGTTTTGCCGCTGTAGCTGTGGTTACGCTCTTTTTGCCGGCCATCGCTCTCGCTGAAGAATAACAGGCCCATTAATTTGCCATTAATTGCACGTTGCGCTTGTTTCCAGCTGGTGAAAGTATGAAGAGTCTCGACAGATTGTGGTTTAATACATTACAAAGCTTTGCCAGGGATGAAACACTTGTGAGTGTTAGAAATTGCATTTTTCACAGCCGTGTAAAAGAAATCGTAAGCGATAATGTACAAAGTCGAGGATAATCTCTACTGTAAAGGTGACTCGTCTGGCCGCATTCGTTCGCTTTATTTATAGCCATTAAACATCCTCGCTGACCAGGTCAAACATTCAGGATTCATGGCAACATACATTGTCTGGTATGTTACGTAACCATAATGAATTTTCCAGTCATTATCGCCTCATTTAATCCCGTTTAATTATAGGCTTCTGAGTCTCCGTCCGTCTATTTACATTTTCCTTCATTCATCCATCTGCTTTTGTCTGTTCAACCAACCAACCATCTCTGTCTGTCTTTCTGTCTCTTATCTATTCATCCATCCATTTATACCTGTCTGTCTGTATCTACCTAACCATTCATACAAATCGGTAAATCCATCCTTCCAGGATTCAATCAGTGCATTGAAGAAGAGAGCTGGACCTGAGCTCCGGGGAGAAATCTGCTCCGTTACGCTTTGTCTCTAAACCGTTTCTGTTCTTCTTTGGCAGTTTCAGCAGGAAAGTCGACATGGAGCCGATTCTTGGAAATCCTGCCATTTCTCTCTTCGTCCTCCACTTGTCGTCCTCCATGACAAACTCCACCGTGGCTCTGCGGTTCACCGTGAAAACCGAGTCGCCACGCACCACGGCTGTAAACAAAGCCCCTTCGCTGTTCTCGTACTGGCCGCTCATGGCCGTCCACTGACCCGAGGTGAGATTATAACAGTCCATCAAGCATCTCAAAAAATCATCCGAGGGCCCGTTTCTCATTACATACAGGTTATCCCTGTGGGCCACCATACAATGGCCGTAACTCTGGTGTCTGACGAGTGTGGTGACGAGCGTCCACTGGTTCCTGTCGGTGTACTCGTAGATTTCCGTGGCGTCCTTTGGCCTCCAGAGGCAGATGAACAATCTGCTCATTGTTCTGGTGGAAGCAACAGAAGCCGCGGGTCTGGGAAGGTGAGCGGCGAAGCTCCAGGTGTCTGTGGAGACTTTGTAGTTTTCCACGGACGACATGACGTTTTTCTCGTACTCGCCACCAATCACGTAAAGGTCGCCGGCGTGGCTGACAAGGGTGCAATTGTATCGGAGCTGCTGAGGACTGGAAAAGGTGCTCCAGATATCTGCAGATACGTCATAGCAGAAGCCAGACTCCACCACTCGGTTGCTGATATCGTAGACTCCTCCGACAATGTAGAGCTTGTTGTCCAGGACCGTGACACCTGCCATGGTGGTGCTGGCATTCAGAGGCAGGTGGGTGAGAACCTTCCAGTCCTTTTCATCCTCATCCAGGTAGCAAACCGTCCTCATGAAGTCCTGCAGCAGCTTTATCGTCGGCGAATGGGTTCCCACAGTCACGTACGTGCTCGGGACGAGAGACTCCAAATATTTGACCATTTCCTCCGGCAGGCACTTCACCTCGTCCTGCAGGTCCGCGAACATGTCCCGTATGAACGACGCGGCGCTCTCAAAAAGCGCCCTGGTCCCGAAGGTAGCTGCCGTGTGAAACATCAGAAGGCAGTTGTCTGAGTTAACGCTGTCCATCAGATGTTTGCTCAAGGTCTGGATCTGGAGGAAAGCGGCGCACTCGATGGCTTCCACGATTTCGTCACTGGTCAGGATGGGTCTCTCGCCGTGGATGACGCGGAGGGCTGTCAGGAAGCCACGGGCGCTGAGGACTTGAAGACTAACCTCGTTCTGCTGGCTTTCCCTCATCCCAGAACGGAAGAGAGCTTGAAAATACTCCGAGTGCTTCTCCAGAAGGTCCTTGTCCACGGCGAACACTCCGTCCGCGAATCTCACCCTCACGGTGGAGATCTTTGTAGCAGACTCGCTAGCCTCCATCCGGTTACTTTCAGGCATTACCGGGTAACTCCAGACGTCTGCATGGTCGGAAATCGGATGACATTCTGAGCTCCAAAGTTCAGTCCTGATGCTTCCAGAGCGCATGGCTTTTCCCAGCTGTACAGTGTGACTTTGAGAATAGAATTGGCTATAGATAGAAGTGCTAGTGGCGGCATTAATTGACAGCGACAACAAGGACGCCATGACAGAGGGATGAGATTGATGGCTGGAAGCCTTCACTGTCTGCAGTGCACGGCTATTTATTACCATTTGTCCCGAGCAAGGATTTAGAATATGCTCAAAATGTCGTCTCGTGTGACCATTGTGGATGGGACGGTCACTCTTTGTTGTGCATCAACAATGTGCAGAAATGCTCAGACGCAGTGAGGTAAAAATACCCGTGTATAACAGTACTACAGTGGAAGTTGTGGTCCAGTGGTGGGACTCAGACTCGTGTCCATGAGGTTGCCAATGCGAATCACCTTCTGGCTGCTTGTGTAACTGATTGTCCTTGGACATGATACTGACCGCCACAGCTTTGGGTTTGTGTGTGGTTTTATTGGCCACATTGACAATCACCTCACTTTCTTTTCTTTTTCAACATCTGTTTATTTTTGGTTCAACAATATTTCAGAGAAATCTTGAAGAATTTGCCATTTTCTTTTTATTTTACAATTTGGTCTGCGCGCTAATTGGACAAAATTTTGCCAAAAAAAAGTTTAATCGACCTCCAACACAGTGGATTAGATATACAACTGGCAGGCTTTGTGACCTTGTTAGGTGAATTAGCATTTGAACTATAGCTTTTGTGAGTTATTCTGTGAGTCTAAGCAAACTTTTCTGAATTTTGACACGTAAGTTAACGCAATAGCGAATACAATTCTTTATAATTTACGTAATACAGAAAGTCGTTCAAGGAGCTGGAGTATACTTCTCCCCTCACCTGAATAATTATTACTTTGCCACATTATTTACTCCACTACTACTCCACTACTACTTACTCCCTACTGTCCCACTGTCAGGCTGACTTGCACTTTAATCATCACTGCACTGTTCACTCCTGGTCACTTTTTTTCTGGCTACTGGACACTTTTAACTGGTCACTTTAACAAAACACTTTATGGATCACAGAGTCACTTTTCAGACACCTTAAACTGGAGATTTAAGACTTTCTGGAGTCACTTTTTTGTACTTTTTGGTATTTTACTCACTTTTTTACGTTATTTGGTTGTATTTTTATCTTGATAATTGTCGTTTTATTCACAGTTCATATTTTATCTTCATATCTACTGTTTTTTTTTTTATTGTATTTCCCTTTTGCACATTTTATTGTATTTCCCCCACCCATGTTTAAGTGCTGGAACGATCAAAAACACATTTCACTACATGTTGTACCACGCATAATATGTATGTGACGAATAAAATTTGAATCTGAATTTACTATCAATTATAATTTATTATTATTTGTCATGCCACGCTGGAATATGTCTCCCACACTATTAATTGTAAAATTTACTGTAAAAAATTTATGAATGAAAAATAATGAAAAAGCATGGTTATCTTTACTCGTTTATATTTCGTGTGGCATGCATTAAAATAACTCGAGAGAGTTTGTGCTGATGTTCTGAAGGCATCACTGGCGTTAGTCGGACTGACCTTAACCGGACCGGAACCGGGAAGTTTTTCCACAAACTTTGACGGAGGCGGTGCCGCTTCACACGGCCATCGTGCTCGGCCCACAGAGCGAAAACAGCTCTCGTTTGGCTCTTTATTCCACACGCAGACGACCAGCATGTCGGCGTCTTCTTCGCCTCGCCTGTTCCCGCGTTTGTTTTGGCGGTCATGTCGCACGCGCTGAGGTGG
The DNA here is from genome assembly GCA_017309775.1 of Paedocypris sp. Pulau Singkep. Taxonomy (NCBI): domain Eukaryota; kingdom Metazoa; phylum Chordata; class Actinopteri; order Cypriniformes; genus Paedocypris; species Paedocypris sp. Pulau Singkep. The sequence goes on along the minus strand of MU204300.1, from coordinate 1,290,947 downwards.
TTTCGCGCGCTCCGCTGAGAAGATCCCTCAGGTTCGCCATCATCCGTCTGCGGCGTGAGAAACGCTCGACTGATGGATTTTTGCTTTTCTTCAGAATGTCTCTCATGTTTGGCAAAGCAAGAACCTGCAGCATCGTCCCAGAGCACGAGCCGTCAGAGTGCAACATAGCGATTTTGGGAGCCGTGGGATCTGGGAAATCAGGTAACAAATGTGGATAAGACGAAGTGAGATGTTTGGAGTAAAAGTCGATTTAAAAATATGGAACATTGACTGATTGATCTGTGAAAATGTTTACAAGTAGACTGAAGGATGGACAGATAAGGCAGAGAAAGACAGATGGAAAGATGTATGGATGTATTAAGGTGTGAATAGATGGAGGAACAGATGACAGGATCTGGATGGATGGATGGATGGAGGAATGAATTGACGAACGGACAGACAGGCAGGCAGCGACAGACAGATAGATGGATTGATTGACATTTGGACAGGCAGAGACAAACGGATGGATGGATGACAGATAGATTGATAAAATGCATAGATGAATGAATGGACAAACAAACAGATGGATGGATGGACATTTGGGCTGGCAGAGACAAACAGATGGATGGATGGATGACAGATAGATTGATAAAATGGATGGATGGATGGATGAATGGACAAACGAACAAACAGATAAATAGATGGATGGATGGACATCTGGGCAGGCAGAGACAAACGGATGGATGGATGACAAATAGATTGATAAAATGAATGGATAAACAAACAAACAAACAAACGGATAAATAGATGGATGGATGGACATTTGGGCAGGCAGAGACAAACAGACAGATAGATGGATGGATGGATAGACAGTCAGATATACTGATATACTGACAGACATGGATAAACGGATAGACACATGACAGATATTGTTTTGTGTTTGCATTTGATGGAATTATTGTAAATGATTTCAATGTAAATTGTAAAAAAAATGTAAATTTTTTGACTTTCCACAAAGGACAAAAGTGATTGTTTTCATTTCGTTTTTTGCAAATTCCGACTAATGGATACGTGTAGAGTATTGGAGCATTATTCTAAGCGAGCAGTGTTATGTAACGTGTCCGTCTGTCCTCCGCAGCTCTTACAGTGAAGTTCCTCACCAAGCGTTTCATCAGCGAATATGATCCCAACCTGGGTGAGTGTTTCCTCTGAACCAAGCGAAGATTCATCTCGGCTCCTGTTATAACAGACCCAAGTTCTTCGCTCCTCTTCTCATCTCTGTCTCTTTCTCTTTGGCAGAAGATGAAAAGTTGAGGATTAAACCGGTTCAGCTTTTTCATTACGCTTGACAGTTGCTGCCAAACCGCCGTCGTCCCTTCCTCTCGTGGCACCATGCAATTAGTTGCCCTTTGTTGGCGTCTCACGGTTTTGTTTTGTTGAAACGTCTCCTGAAACTCTTTAAAGAGATTTTATAAAACACACATGGCAAGATGGAACAGAATTAATGTTTATGAGCTCAAAACTGAAGGAAGCGGGAAACTTCATCTGGAGAAGCTTTACAGCATGAAAGATGAGACCAAGGCTCCAATAAAAGACGTTTCTGGGCCTGGTTGCCTTGTGAAAAAACTCACCTTATTAAGTTTAGTTTATTTATTAAGCGCTGTCCAGAGGTGCGGACCATTGCAAAGCAGCTGTACGAAACAAACAGAGCAAATACGTAATTTTCGACAGATAGATAGATAGATAGATAGATAGACTTTATTAATCCACTAGGGGAAATTCTTTTTCAAATTAAAATTCAATTTTTCAATCAATCGCGTGGTTCGCTCACTGAGAAAAATGCATCTCATGTGCCTTAAGCCTCCATTTCCAGCGATATTCAAAAAACGGTTTATGAGTTGCAAACATACATCTAGACGCATTAATAATTATAGTCCAACAATTTACATTTTTTAACAATTAACAATTTACACAACAGATTTAGATCATAAAATCTAGATTTCAGATATATTTGTTTTCATCAAAACAGATATTTTTCAAACAAAACGACGATAATTTAAACTAGTATTCTGATGGTGTGTTCTCTCTCCAGAAGACACCTACACTTCTGAGGAAGTGGTGGACCAGCAGCCGGTGGTGATCAAAGTGATGGACACGGCTGACCAGGTCTGTTCTGGAAGGTTCCGCAGCGCTGCTCGAGAGCTGACGCCCCTGTGACATCACTTCCTGCAGGACGGGCCGGTGAACTGTGAGCGCTACCTGAGCTGGGCCAACGCCTTCGTGGTGGTCTACAGCATCGACAGCCGCAGCAGCTTCGAGGCCTGTCAGCAGTATTTACAGACCGTCAGTCTTTATTCCAAAGGCCTGCAGCCCGAAGCGCCCATCTTCCTGCTGGGCAATAAAGTGGACATGGAGAGATACAGGTGACCACAGCCCTTCAACACTCAAAAAGAAAAAAGAAAACGGTTTAAGCCTGTCTTAAATATGATATATTTATATGTAGTTTGCTTTGCTTGAATACCGTATTTACGTGAATATAAGCACCTCCCTGAATTTTCAGGCACAAATTGTAAAAATTAAAAAGAATAATTTGTTTTGTTTGGTTTTTTTCTAAATTACGTTAATTTTCTCTTTGACATACAATAATCTATTCTAGCAATCGGAACTACACCTCCCATCATGCGTTGCTGCTCACTGGTTCCCATGAGCCTTTGCGCTAAAAAAGCATAGAGTAAAGACGACTGAGCTTGGTTTATGTTAGACGTAAATATTAGCCACGTTTTCCTCTGTCTCCACCATTAGGTTAACGATACTCTCTGTTGCTGTTACCAACAGTTTTAGTAAAACTCATCCTTCAGACACTTTTAAAAATAAAATGCTCATTCAGTTGCCACCCACTCTGTAGTAGCTCCTCCCCCTTACTGGGATTGGCAGGTTTCTTGACCTTTGAGTTCACAAGGCAAACATGAAGTCAAACTGTTGCCTCTCTTGGCACTCACAATAACATAAACACGATTCCGAAAAAAAAATTCCAGCCCTTTGGAATTTTGACTGGAATATTGTTCCAGACAAGTTTTTTTTACGTACGTGCTGTTGTTAGTGTTAGTGAAGTGATTCATAAGGAACATCTCAGGGTTTGTGGAGAAAGTGTCGGCTTGTTAGTTCCCGGGAGAACGGACGATCTGTGACCGGCCAAACGCTTCCTCTGTCCCACGCCTATTTACATTCAGTGATTTGATTGGTTGTTGAAGATGGAAATGTAATGCATTTTTCTTTTTTGTTTGGCAGATGGATGATTTATATAGAATCACAGTCACTGAACACAGCTGCTTTCTTTTTTCTGTCTTTCTTTCTTTTTGTTTAACCTATTTTATTTAGTTGAACAAGTTAGTTTTTCTTAGGGTTTCTTTTAGTTTTATATATGTATATAAAAATATATACTATATAATATGTTAAATATGTTTTACATAGTTTTTTTTTTCCCAATTATCGTAACAAGAAGATATTTTTATAAAATTATTTGATTTTTTTTATTTAATTTTTAGGTTTTTTTGTATACATTTAAAAAAGTATGATAGATTTACTGTTTTACTTAATTGTTTGTTTTATCGTCATTGTATTATTTATTTCCTGATTTAATACAATTTTCCTTATTTAAATATTTTGTTTTCGTCTGTTTCTTTATTTCCGTGTGTTATATTCTGGATTTAAAAAAAATTTAATAATTTTAAAAAGTAACATGTTTTTTTATAACTTTTTTCCCCTCTCCCCTACACACACACACACACACACACACACACACACACTTTTGAATATGAGTGTCTAAAGCCTTCTGAGAGTTTTTTAAAATGCCAATCTCACTCACTTTATTTACTTTATTTTACTTTACTTTACACTGCATTTTAATGGTCTCTTCACAGACAGGTGAGCAAATCAGATGGTGTCGGCCTGGCTTCACAGTTCGGCTGCGTGTTCTTCGAGGTCTCGGCCTGCATGGACTTTCTGTCCGTTCAGCACATCTTTCACGAAGCTGTCCGGGACGTGAGGAGAGAGATGGAGAGGAGCATCCGTCCGCTCTTCATCAGTGAGGACAAGTCCTCCATCAGTCTGTCCTCCGCCTCGCCCCTCAGCACCTGCTACAAAGAGCTGCCCACCCCAGCCACGGCCAAGCTGGTGACGGTGAAGTCCTCCAGAGCTCAGAGCAAACGCAGAGCCCCCACACTCACGCTCCTCAAGGGCTTTAAGATTTTCTGACTCACTGGCGCCCTCTTGTGGTCTGATGGAGCAACGAGACGCTCGAGAATTCTCACACACTTGATGATAAAGCATGATGGTACGAGGAACGTAGAGATTTAACGTTACGATCTCTTATCACATTGTTTTTATATTTAAAAACATCTGTGTCCTTGTCAGCCAGATACACCGGTACACTGTATATATTTGGCTAAGTCGTAAATATATAAACTTCTCTTTTGGCTATTTTCTAATCTGGGGTCGCCACAGCGAATCATCCTTGTCCACTTTATTCTATCCTGAGCATCTTCCACTCTGACCCCAGCCAACCTCATGTCCTCTCTTACAACCTCCATATATCTCCTTCTTGGTTGTTTTCTTGCCTGCTTCATCTCCAACATCCTTCTACTAGTGATGGGTAGATGAGGCGTCATGACACGTATTGACACTTTGGCAAACTGTATTACATCGATACAGTGTCGCTGAATACTGACACCTGCTGGACTTCCTTACTTGACGCTGATCTGATGGCCTAGTAGCATATACAATAATATCATTCAGTCATTTCATTATCTTCATTACCTATGGACTGGTTTTGATCGTTTTACATATTTTTATTAAAAAAAATATTTTTTCCAAAGTTTAGAAATTCTGCTTTGACACAACTTCTTCAGCTGTCGAAGACACGCGTTCACGTGGTCCATGATTTTTTTATAGAATCAATTTCACAATGAACTGCAAAAGATCAGAGATGCTTTTTGGTAGATCCGTCCCATTTTTTGGTAGAGGTTTTGCTCCGCGAGCTACGGACCCATCACTACCTTCTAGCAATATAGTCACTATTCCCGCCTCTGCACATGTCCAAACCATCTCAGTCTGGCCTCTCTGACTCTCACTGCTAACTCCACTCCTCCACCGTTTAGACACACGCATTCTGTCTTACTACGACTGCCTCCCATGCCTCTTCTTTCCAGAACAAACCTCCACCTCTCCACCTGCTCCTCCACCTGCTCTCGACTCTCACTGTGTCATCTGCAAACATCTTTCTGTCTGACCTCATCAGCATGAGCATGGCAAACAAGAAGGGACTCAACGCTGATCCTTGGTGCAGTCCCACCTCCATCTCACCACCGTCTTACTCCTCTCGTACATGTCCTGGACAGCCTCATACAGCTCCTTAATCCACACCCTGTCATACGCCTTCTCTAGATCCACAAAGACATCAACATTCTCAGAGCAAAAATGGCATCAGTGGGTCATGAAACCATTCGGCTGCTCGCAAGTCTCTACCTCCTTCCTAAGCATGGCTTCCTCTACACAGCTTCATCGTGTGGCTTCATCATCAGCTTTATTCCCCTGTAGTTGCTGTAGTTCCACCCTTGTTCTTGAAGGTCGGCAGCAGAACGCTTCTCCTCCACTCCTCAGGCGTCTTCTCGCTCTCTAGAATCCTGTTCAACTAACTGGTTAGAAACTCCACTGCTGTCTCTCACCAGCACTCCATCCATCTGTCTCTGTCTGTTGTTGCTTTGTACGGTGTCCGTGTGTGTGTTGAATGGCGCCTATAAACGAAATATATTGCTGTTGTTATTACTATCGGCCTTATGCAATATGAATCATATTTTGTATTATATTGTGATATGTTGTATTTATTTCTATTCTATTTTATCCAGCGAGTATATTTTTACATTTGCATTTTGATTGTTCACTCCTGTGCACCAAACTCGTTTTAAACCAGCGATGCAATTACAATAGGCATTCGAATCTATTCTGTTCAGTGTGAAATAGAGTAATCCACCAGCAGGTGGCGACACAAGACTATATACAATTACCGAGTCGTTCTATTAAGCGACTCTTGAACAGTGATTCATTCGCCAGTTTTTACAGCATTGTCTAATTCGATAACAGCGTGAGAAGAAGCAGACGGGTTTTCCTGGATAAACGGTAGAGTTTGTTTTGTGTTTTACATGTTTTAATGTAGATAGCATCGCAGTTATTGGGGAAAATTGGTTTTGATCATTTCTTTCCTCACAAAAAATCACATGACTTCGATGTGTCACGTGGCAAAAAAAACTCACTGGTGCAAGCATACACTGGATTTTTTTCGTGAGAAAGAAGAGCTTCAGCGGATAATCAGGATCACCTGCGCGCGCTCGTTAGTGCTCTGAGTGCGGTCACGTGCGCGCGGATCGGCTGCAGTCTGAGGAGAATCGTCAGTTTGTTTGCGTCAGAAGTTTGGTAAGACGGTTTCTCGTTTGTCTCGAATTCGAAAGGATTAGTTTGTAAGCGTTGTGTATTTACATATAGTGGTAGTGGATTTTAGTCAACACGCAATTTGATTATATCGGCTTTCTCTCGGTGTCTTTTCCCGATAGGCTTAGAAACGTTTGGCGGTGGTTTGTTATTTTAGTTTGTTATTTTTGTGCTGACGCTGGGCTGAGGGCACCGCTGCGGTCTCTTCATCTCTCAGTCTGAGGGTGTCTGGACTGTCGGTATTGGGGCTTCAAGGAGCTCGGCTCTTGGTGGAGGCACGAAGACTAGGGTTCAGATAGTTTAAAGGGAAAAGTCACCGAATAAGAGATTGTGGTATTTGAACAAAGTCGCCTATTTCTGACGCCAAGATTAGTCACACGCACTTCAGTGTCCCACAATTGAGAAATTAGAGGAAATGTCTAAGGAGAAATTATTCAAAATCTCAAATTATTCAAAATTATGACATCGATGTGTCAAGCAGTTATAAGAGACAATTGTTCAGAAAATTAATTCAGCCTTAAGTCACCGGTAAAAACTAATTTATCATTTGAACAACACAAATAATTACTCATGACGTTTAAATATCATGACGTGAGAGTTCCGGTGAAGATCCTGAGGGATACGGGATTAATGCTTGTTCTTCGTCCAGTGAGGAAGTGAAGCGAGTCTGTGAGTGAACCAAAGAGATTTTTTTTATTATTATAGTATTTTATTAAAGAAAAGAAGACAGAAATGGGTAAGAGAACTGAAAGATGAGTATGAAATTGAAAGAAAGAGAGAAACAGGAGTGAGGAAGAGAGAAAAGATGAACCAAGAGGTGGAGCAGCTTCAGCAGCAACATCAGGGTCGTTTCTCTGCGAAAAAAACAAACAGTTATTAAAAGTGGTGGCCCGACTTTTATTCTCTTTACCCAACAAATCTTTCTTTTCATTTTTCACTTACACATTTAGTCGCACATCAAAGACTGATGATAAATGCACAGAACGAATGTTCTATAGAACAGCAGTAAAACACTGAAGATCAGACGAGACGCACCGAATCAGACGTGTGTTATCTTCTCTCTCTCTTTTACTCTCTGAACACTCGAGCGGTGAAAGGAGGAGCGGCAGGATTTAGGCGCGACACATCACTAGAGTAAAGTGAGTCTGTCAGTATGGCCACTAGTCATAGTAACAGTCATAGCGTTATCTTAACACCAACGACCAATGAATAAAAAGCAAAACACATCGGCTTTAACACAAATGTAATTGTAAAAAGTGTCTTACAAATGCACTGATCTAGGGACCGTATCCAAACGGCGCTCTGCGTGAAATGACCTCAACAGACAAAATGTTCAAAGGCCACAATAGAAAAGGCAAAAAATCTGCTTCATCTCAGAACTTTGCCTCACCTGGACTGCTGCTCTCAGGAATGGCAATTTAAGAATCTTCTGGATGTTCATCCTGACGCTTGCTGAGCCCAAAAGAGTTTTGATCAGTGCTCCCAGTTCCTCGCTGTAGCCTGCAGGCATTCCCCTGAAGCTCAGAACATTCAAGGTCTGCTGAAGCTTGACTTCATCCTAATCAAACACATGTAGATGATTTGTAGATGGTCATCACGTGATGCACTCATTGTTCTCCACATAAAGAACAATGACAACAGGAGACATCAGAACCTCCAGTTATTACACTGAAAATACTACAAACTTACTTTAAAGACCTTTTTATACTTGACAAAATAAGTTTTTCTCCTTCACAACGCTCGCACAATCCCAACTTACCGGCTTATTCAGACAACAGACGTTATATTTGACTGCCCCCACACTGAAGACGTCTCTGAGGAGAAACCCACCGGTGGAGCAGCAAGATGAGTGTGAGGAGCAGGTGGACAGACATGGAGAGAGAGTGAGACAGTCAGTCAGTCAGACACACAGACACTCCACCTCTCACCACAGGAAGTCACTCACGCTTTGCAGTGCAGCTCTGCCCCATCATCTGCTCCCAAGAGCGACACGTCCTCTGAATGTTGTTTAGGGGCCTGAACGTGGGTAGCTGGGTTGTTACTCTGAAAAAACCCCATATACTTCACAATCAGCTCAACACTTTCTTTCAGTTGAGTTGAGAAGGAGTTTCAAGTGTCTTACATTTGTCGCTTGGAGGGAAGGGAATCCCCCAGGCGAATCTTGTCCCCGTCCATGAAGATGTTCTGCACAGAAACCAGAAGACACTGTGACGACACAGCAAGAGTGTGTGTGTGTGAGCTGCAGGGGAACCTCCGGGTGGACATTAAAGTGGACACCGTCAAACTTGTGCCACACTTCCACAGCGAGGGCGAGCTGCACCCACCAGTCCAGAATCTTCCAGGAGACACAATGTTCATGTGACACAAAAACAGCTGAAGATTAGATTCATCTTCATGTCACTGTAACGACGACACTCAAACAAGCGTCATGTGTCAGGAAGTGGTTTCTTATTTGCTGTTGAATCTGTCACTGCACCACGCCAATTATTTCATGAAGAAATTCACCCCTATAAAAAAAAAAAAAAAAACTTACCGTTCAAAATGTAATGGTGGTACTGGACCTTGTAGGGGTGCCGAATCTGTCTGAGGCCAACCAACTACTCGAAGGTGATCTTCTCCTCCTGTCTCCTACGCTAGAAAAACACACGTGACTGAGACACAGACACTTCTGATGACAAATCAAATCACATATATTGTCACTAAAGCGTCTCACCGTTGACACAACAAGTTTGAGAGCAAATGGCCTCCCAGCCGCATTCTGGACTCACCAGACGGGAAATGGACCCATTTTTAATTCTCTGACGAACTCCATCTGTTTGTCACACAAAAACATTAATTATAACCCAAACACACACAAACGAAAAACACGTCGACGTTTCTCTTTGGCCTTGTTTACATGTAGCCTATCTTTATCACAAGCGTCCATACACACACACACGCTGCTGTGAGAAATGACTTGTGCGTGTTTTCCTGTGATGAATTTGGAAAAAAAAACGTTCTTTGCTTTGGCAGTGCAGCTCTGCCCCATGATCTGCTCCCAAGAGCGACACATCTTCTGCACATTATTCATGGGCCTGAAGGTTGGCGTGTCGAATGTTACTCTGAAAAAACCACATGTACTTCACAATCAGCTCAACACTTTCTTTCAGTCGAGTTGAGTAGGAGTTTCAAGTGTCTTACGTTTCTCTCTGGTACGATCCGGCATCTATTCAGATCCTGTCACCCTTCATAAAGATGTTCTGCACAGAAACCAGAAGACACTGTGACGACACAGCAAGAGTGTGTGTGTGTGTGTGTGTGTGTGAGCTGCAGGGGAACCTCTGGGTGGATGTTGACGTGGACACAATCAATATTGTGCCGCACTTCCACAGCGACAGAGAGCTGCACCCACCAGTCCAGAATCTTCCACGAAATATGTCACTAAAGCGTCTCACCGTTGGGGTTGTAACTTTCTTTTCGGCAAATTGCCTCCTGGACCCGCCAGAATGGAAAGGACGCCAATTTAATGTTTTGGATTGTTTGGTACTCCATCTGTTTGTCACACAAAAACATGAATTATAACTCAAACACACACAGACACTCCACCTCTCACCACAGGAAGTGACTCCCGCTTGGGCAGTGCAGCTCTGTGTGCTCATGTGCTCTGGAGAGTGACACGTTCTTTGGATATTAGTTGGGCTCAACACTTTCTTTCAGCCGAGTGTTTCAAGCGTCTTACGTTTCTTTTTGGTAAACTCCAGCATTCTCCCCGCCAGAGTTTCCGGGTAGTACCTCATATGAATTTATTGGACTTGGTTGAGTTCTGCATTCAGAAAGAGCGACATCAGATAAGCTCAATCTCCTCAGTTCAGTGAAATACCTGACATGTACATGTAGAGTGTCTTCATCACAAGTGTCCGTACACACACACACACACACACACACACACACACACTTCTGTGAGAACTGACTTGTGCATGTTTTGAATCTGGAAAAAGTTTCTTCACTAAACGACACAAGAAGATCTCTTACCTGATGCTTGGGAAACCTGCTCTCGCCGGCGCTCTTGATCCGGTTTGCCAGAGTTTCAGAGTAGAAACTCATATAAATCAATGACACATTGTTGTGTTTTGCAGTAAGAAAGAACGACAAAAAGTCTAAGAAAGACTAAAGGGAAAAACACATGTAGATGATCTGGTCATCACGTGACGCGTTCATCACATGAGGAGCTTTACAGTGACAACAGGAGACATCAGAACCTCCAGTTATTAGCAGGAGAATAAAGTCATCAGCTCTTTCTCCTTGACTACAACGCTCACACAGTCTCAACTTACCGGCTGATTCAGGCAACACACATTGAGAA
>MU204300.1:1268175-1280043 GCA_017309775.1 Paedocypris sp. Pulau Singkep | reverse complement strand
AGAGAGAGTGAGACAGTCAGTCAGTCAGACACACAGACACTCCACCTCTCACCACAGGAAGTCACTCACGCTTTGGCAGTGCAGCTCTGCCCCATCATCTGCTCCCAAGAGCGACACGTCCTCTGAATGTTGTTTAGGGGCCTGAACGTGGGTAGCTGGGTAGTTACTCTGAAAAAACCCCATATACTTCACAATCAGCCCTCACAGAGAGTGAGAGACAGACAGAGTCAGAAAGAGTCTGAGTGAGAGAGTGAGTCAGAGAGAGAGAGTGTGAGTGAGAAACAGAGTCAGAGAGAGTGAGTGAGTGAGTGAACCAAAGAGAACGCAATTGCAGGCTGAAAAACAACACCAGCTTTTTATTTTACCAAAGGTGAAGAACAGTCAGAAAAGAAGACAGAAAGGAGTGAGAGAACTGAAAGATTAGTATGAAACGGCAAGAAAGACAGAGAGGGAACAGGAGAGAGGAAGAGAAAAGATTGCTCAGGGCTTTGTGGGAGCCGGAGAACCAAGAGGAGCACCAGCAGCACCAGTAGCACCAGCAGCATCATGGTCGTTTCTCTGGAAAATAAACAAATAGTTATTAATTCAAATAACTAAAATCTTTCATTTCCAAACAAATCTTTCATTTTTCACTCACACATTTAGTCGCACATCAAAGACTGATGATGCACAGAAATAATAAATGCACAGAACTCAAGATCAGACGAGACGCACAGAATCAGACGCGTGTCATCTTCTCTCTCTCTCTCTCTGAACACTCGAGCGGTGAAAGGAGGAGCAGCAGCAGCGTTTAGAGTAAAGCGAGTGAGTTTGTCAATATGGCCACTAGGGACCGTATCCAAACGCTGCTCTGCGTGAAAGGACCTCAGACCGACAGAAACGCACGTTCAGTGGTCACAGTAGAAAAGGCAAAGAATCTGCCTGTGACTTTAGTTTGTTTCATCTCAGAGCTTTGCCTCACCTTGATCGCTTCATGCAGGTATGGATGTATGATCAGCTTGCCAATGCTCATCCTGGGTGTTGCTTGAAAGGTCATTAGACCAGCTAAAAGGTCACGCAGTTTCTTGCTATAGGTGCGGCAGGCACCCTGAGGGAACCATTGGAGTCTGGACCCATCATGACTAAAAGGCTAAAGGAACAACACATGTAGATGATTAGGTCATCACGTGACACACTCATTGTTCTTCACATGATCAGCTTGCCGATGCTCATCCTGGGTGTTGCTTGAAAGGTCATTAGACCAGCTAAAAGCTTACGCAGTTTCTTGTCATAGGTGCGGCAGGCACCCTGAGGGAACCATTGGAGTCTGGACCCATCCTGACTAAAAAGCTAAAGGAAAAACACATGTAGATGATTAGGTCATCACGTGACACACTCATTGTTCTTCACATGATGAGCTTTACACTGTAAACCCGAACAGTACTGCTGACATAAATATAATTGAGAACACCATAAATAAAACCGGTTAAACAGTTAACTGAACGTAAAACAATTGCGTTTTTTGAACTAATGACTGCATTTTAATTATGCGTTGCTCATCATTTTTGAGTATACAATGCTATTAAATGATACTTTATAAGTAGATGCCGTCACGTTTGATGATGTCATTACGTCAGGACGTATGCGATCGCTCCTGAACCTAATCAAGATGCCGGACGTGTGCGCACCCATGGAGTTTTGAAAGTATATTTTTCTCTTAACCTGTTTTATTTGATAATAATAACTACAAGTATATTGTTTTAAACATGTCATGGTTAAACGTTTCATGTTTGGCTTTACTGTCTTTTTACCTGTGACGTTAATGTCTCTGAAGCGCATTTCTAACCACCAATCACATACTTTGTATGGTAACGTTAATAATAGCACTTCTGATTTTATGTGAAAAGATTATTTGCAAGAACAGATTCCTTCTTTTTTAGAAATCCAGTATTTTGTAGTCATTCTTGACTGCTTGCCCCTGCCGTTAGCGGCTAGCTGTAACTTTTGTTCGTTACGTTAAGGCGAATGACACAAAGTTTCAGCTTCACACATAACTCTGCACTGAGTATTTATCTGATAGTGTACAGATCAAGTTCAGCAGCTGAGTGGAGCAGAATAACGTGTGTTCAGAGTTTACAAAGCATGGACAATTGTACAAAACAATGCCTCAAACCTGCATGGGCTTTGGTCGACTTGGTAGTTTTTGCCAGACCAAATTTATTATAATCACAAGAACCGAAATGCTGTTATTTTTTTGTTTTTCTTCATAAATGTCCCTGCTAATATAAAGATCTGATTCAATTCCAGTGGCAAGTTACACAACACAATGTTCATTTCAGGTCAAGTTCATGTATATAGCACCTTTCTTAGTCCGAGACCAACGCAAAGACGCTATGTAAAAAAGTCTTATTTAAAAAAAAAAAATGTCGATTCTTCATACTAAAGTTCGTCAGTGAATCTTTTAAACAATTGGGGTTTGTTGCAGTTTTGTTAGTATTTGTTAACGTGTGTTATTTGGCCAATGTTTCTGCGGAATAATGCTTCTTTTGGAGATGATTGCATTGTATGTTTTTCTAAGTTTGTTTTGGTGTTAATTATATACATTGTGTGTGTTTATGATTATGTTGGTTTATCACACTAATACTTCTGCTTCATCGCGTCATCACACCAATGTGACACTAATCTTCAAAACCAGTTCTATGCCGATTTAGACAAACTATTAGCCTTGTACAGACAAAAAGCGCCTCATACTGGCAAGATGCTGCGTGACATCCTCAGAATTTATGACAACGACAAAGACTGTACAACTCCAGTATCAAATCAAGAATAATTTAGCTATTTTACTATAGTTATTTTGCTTGTCTTGTGTGCACGTGACCTGTTAATTGCTTTATAGTGTGGACAGGTGCCGGAGTGACTGGCGGGTGGATTGTTTGCAGCTGGTTTGGGGGCTAAATCCTTTTCTTTTGTTGTTGAAATTCCCCTGGATTTGATTTAATAGTAAAGCCTTTTTTTGTTAGTTACCCGCCTGATCGGTGTTTGAGCCGAGACAATCTCACTTTAAAAAAAAAAAAAAAAAGATTTTATTCGTGAGAGAGAAGAGCTTCAGCGGATAATCAGGATCACCTGCGCGCGCTCGTTAGTGCTCTGAGTGCGGTCACGTGCGCGCGGATCGGCTGCAGTCTGAGGAGAATCGTCAGTTTGTTTGCGTCAGAGGTTTGGTAAGACGGTTTCTCGTTTGTCTCGAATTCGATAGAATTAGTTTGTAAGCGTTGTGTATTTACATATAGTGGTAGTGGATTTTAGTCAACACGCAATTTGATTATATCTTGTATCGGCTTTCTCTCGGTGTCTTTTCCCGATAGGCTTAGAAACGTTTGGCGGTGGTTTGTTATTTTTGTGCTGACGCTGGGCTGAGGGCACCGCTGCGGTCTCTTCATCTCTCAGTCTGAGGGTGTCTGGACTGTCGGTATTGGGGCTTCAAGGAGCTCGGCTCTTGGTGGAGGCACGAAGACTAGGGTTCAGATAGTTTAAAGGGAAAAGTCACCGAATAAGAGGTGTTTGAATTGCGTGAATTGGTATTTGAATCATGGCGTCAGAAATAGACGACTGCTCAGTGTCCCACAACTGAGAAATTAGAGGAAATGTCTAAAAAATTAGAGGAATATATTAAAAATCGCATCTCATTATGACATTGGTGTGTCAAGCAGTTATAAGAGACATTGTTCAAAAAAAATTAATTCAGCCTTAATTGTTTAACGCTTAATTTGCGCAAGAGTTTTTTTTTTCTAAATAAAAGAACATGTCACCAGTAAAAACTCATTTATCATTTGATCAACAAAAAGAATTACTCATGATGTATGAAATGTACCGGGTATATAATGACGTGAGAGTGTCGGTGAAGATCCTGAGGGATATGGGATTAATGCTTGTTGTTCGTCCAGTGATGAAGTGAAGTGAGAGTCAGTGAGTGAGTGAACCAAAAAGAATACTATTGCAAGCTGAAAAACACCAGTTTTTTTTTATTTTATCATGTAAAAAAAGGTGAGGAACAGTCAGATTAGGAGACAGAAATGAGTAGGGAGAGACCCTACTCAGAAAGACTGAGAGAGCAGGAGAGAGGAAGAGAAGAGATGTTTCAGTGGTTTGTGGGAGCAGGAGGAGCAGCACCAGCAGGATTGTTTCTCTGGGGGGGGGGGAAAGATGTATATTTATCAGAAGTGGTTCCCCCACTTTTATTCTATTCACAAAACAAATATATATATATTTTTTAATATTATTCTATTTTTTTCTTCTCATTTTTTGCTCACACATTTAACCGCAAAGTCGAAGACTGGAAACACTGTAAAACACATGCTGCTGACGATAAGATGAGACGCACCGAGTCAGACGTGTGTTATCTTCTCTTTGTTTTTCACTCTGTCTCTCTCTCTCTCTGAACACTCGAGCGGTGAAAGGAGTGGCAGCGCTGCTCTGCATGAAATGACCTCAGACAGACAGAAACGCACGTTCAGTGGTCACAATAGAAAAGGCAAAAAATCCATGTGACTTCATTTTGTTTCATCACAGAACTTTGCCTCACCTGGACCACTTCGCGCAGGTATGGTTTCCTGAGCAGGACGCTGTTGCTCATCCCGGGCTGTTCATTGAAGCTCATTAGCTTTATTAAGAGATGACCCAGTTTTTCGCTGTAGCTCCAGTCTTTTTGATTGAACATTTGGACTCTGATCCCATTCTGACTAAAAGACTAAAGGAAAAACACATGTAGATGATTTGGTCATCACGTGACGCGCTCATTGTTCTTCACATGAGGAGCTTTACAGTGACAACAGGAGACATCAGAACCTCCAGTTATTAGCAGAAGAATAGTCATCAGATCTTTCTCCTTGACTACAACGCTCACACAATCTCAACTTACTGACTTATTCAGGCAACAGACGTTATATTTGACTGCCCCCACACTGAAGACGTCTCTGAGGAGAAACCCACCGATGGAGCAGCAAGATGAGAGTGTGAGGAGCAGGTGGACAGACATGGAGAGAGAGTGAGACAGTCAGTCAGTCAGACACACAGACACTCCACCTCTCACCACAGGAAGTCACTCACGCTTTGCAGCTCTGCCCCATTATTTGCTGCCACGAGCGACATGTCCTCTTTACGTTGTTGAGCTGCCTGAATGTATGAGTGTCAAATGTTACTCTGAAAAAAACCCATGTACTTCACAATCAGCTCAACACTTACTTTCTTTCAGTCGAGTTGAGAAGGAGTTTCAAGTGTCTTACGTTTCTCTCTGGGACGGATCCTGATCCTGTCACCCTCCATAAAGATGTTCTGCACAGAAACCAGAAGACACTGTGACGACACAGCAAGAGAGAGTGTGTGTGTGTGTGTGTGTGTGTGTTGAATTGAATTGAATTGAAAAATCCTTTATTAGTCCCACAGCGGGGAAATTTCACGTCACAACAGCAACAACAAATCCAAACAAATAAATAAGCAAACAAATAAGCAACCACTGTGTGTGTGTGTGTGTGTGTGTGTGTGTGTGTGTGTGTGTGTGTGTGTGTGTGTGTGTGTGTGTGTGTGTGTGTGAGAGAGAGCTGCAGGGGAACCTCTGGGTGGATGTTGAAGTGGACACTCCGCACTTCCACAGCAACAGAGAGCTGCACCCACCAGTCCAGAATCTTCCAGGAAACACAATGTTCATGTCTGTGTGCACATTTGCTCCCAAGAGCAACAAGTCTTTGGATGTTAAATACTAAATGAATAACTGAAAATGTAATTGAAATTATATTATTTCAAAAAACAATGTAAGTTTTCAAGGCCTTGCGTTTTCAAGGATTTCAGGCGCTGGTTGGAACCCTGCTAAAGATCTTCGTGTCGAGACGCCAGTGTAGATGTCACAGCCGTCAGGTGTTGTTCTCACTTTGACTCGGTGCTTCCCCTTCTGGAGCTGGTCCTGCTGCTGCCTCATGCTCGGCACGTTCCTCTGCAGCACCTCGCTCTGAGCCGACAGCGAGGCCAGCTGAGCCGTGTCCCGCTGCTTCTGCTTCAGCACCTGCGGGGTTGTTCCAACATGAAAAAAGACAATATAAAAGGCAAAATTTCGTGAAGAAATTCACCCCTCCCCCTCAGAAAAAAAGAAAAACACTCAAACTTACCAATGACCTTGTAGTCGTGGTACTGGACCAAGTAGGGGTGCCGAATCTGTTGGAGGCCCCCAACTACTCGGAGGTGATCTCCTCCTTTCTCCTATGTTAGAAACACACGTGACTATGAGACACAGACACTTCTGATGACAAATCAGATCATATAAATTGTCACTAAAGCGTCTCACCGTTGACACAATTTGTTTGAGGGCAAATTGCCCCCCAGCCGCATTCTTCACCAGCGAGATGGGAAATTGACCCATTTTTAGCTTTTTGACAAACTCCATCTGTTTGTCACACAAAAACATGAATTATAACCCAAACACAC
This sequence comes from Paedocypris sp. Pulau Singkep, assembly GCA_017309775.1. NCBI lineage: Eukaryota > Metazoa > Chordata > Actinopteri > Cypriniformes > Paedocypris > Paedocypris sp. Pulau Singkep. The sequence goes on along the minus strand of MU204300.1, from coordinate 1,273,590 downwards.
ACAAATGACACCTACAGACACAAATTCACCCTCACATGCAAACACACACAATCACCGTTACACACCACTAGTGTTGTCAAAAGTATCAATATTTCGATAAGTATCGATACTGAAAAATCTGAAACGATTTAACGATAACGATATATGCCCCAAATACCACAAGACCAGCTTTCAAAACACAAACATAAAAAAAAAACACTGTACTCTTCTACTTTTAGAGCTTCTACCAAATTCATTTGTTTTAATTTAATTGTTTAAAAAAGCTTTTACTTTTTTACTTATTTAATGTAGTTTTATTTATTTATGCACTTTATTTTCTTGGGATTCCTCATTCAGACACATTTTCATGTTCAAGTCTTATGTATTTTTTTTTTCAAAACAAAAAAATAAAAAAAAGGTGGCATTTCCCCATGGGATTAAAACAGGTATCGAGTAAAGTTGCTATTTCCAGTACCGTGGCAACACTACACACCACAAACATATCTAGACCCCTCCAACACACACACACGCACACACACACTGTAAGATAGGGAGGATTTTGATAATTTAGTTTTTTATGTCACAAGTTTGCACTGTAAAAAGGGCAATGACAATTTAAAATTTCTGGTTTATGTTTATGTAATGGTTGCTGTTACTGAGAGGTATTTTTATTTATGTTTTTTGTAGATCTGCACAAAAATGAGAATCACGGTTTTTGTTTTTTTTTTTGCTTCAATATTACCCAAAAATCAGGTTGTCAAAAGTCACTACAGTAAACACACACTTCAGAATAAAATCCCTTTTCAGGTAGTAAAATGTCCGAGAACTGACAGAGAGAGATGCTCGTCGTAGATCAGAGTTTGGCAGAATCGTAAAAATGCTGAATTAAGATGGGGAAATCGAGATTTGTTTGACGATTAATTGTGCAGCTCCAGGTTTAGGGCTCGTGAAACTCACAGATTTCGTCTAGTTTTGACCGTGAATTGGAGCTCACGCACTGGGATGGCCGAAACGTTGGCATTTTTCAAGCCGCACGTGAGCGAGAACTTTACACGAGCGTTATTACAGATAATAACTTGACATTTGGTATCCGCTCCTCGATATTATGAGATATTAAGACATTAGTACGTATAGTATGCACATATCATGGCGTTGTAAACGTTATCTAAAAGGCCTGACGCAACTCAACTAACTAAATCATTTGCAATTTGAAATCTGGGCGTAAAACGTTTCCCTGAAATACATCACAAACAACAAATCCTCCACAGCAGCAGACGAACGGTTCGTGAAACACGGAATTCTGGACATAAAACAATTCTTACCTCACCACGCAAGTGTCTAGCCGTTATGTTTAAACTTTTCCCTCAACAGAGGCTAATTGGCGCTCGCACCAAGACGAGCGATCTGATTGGTTCACTGATCACAGCGTCAGAACAAGCGGCGGCGGAGCGACGTTCCCCTCGTCTTTCGTTCTAATATCACGACATCAAATACACAATGTGAGAAACACAAAGCGGTTGCGTCGAATAAAGAACAGCGCGTTGTTGTGATAAAGTTAAAATTGAGCAGTTTAATTCCAGAACCATCCAGAATTAAGCATTGCAGTCGAAACTACACACATTATCAAAATGAATGAATGAATGAATAGACTTTATTGATCCCACAGTGGGTAAATTAAATTGCCGAGACGGCCACTAGTAACAAAAATAATGAGAAACAGTGAACACATAGTGTATGTAACTGCTGCTTAAAAATGTTTTTTATAATAATTTTTAATGTGTTTATAATAATGTGTTTATGTGGAAATCTATGTTTGTAAATGCTATTATGGGTTATTTTGTATCGCTATTTAATTTAAGGTTTATTTGAATATATTGTGTAAGTATGGTTGACGTCATCTAATTTGAATGAAAATGACGTCAGTCAGAACTGCAAAGAAGGACTGAATGTGCAGATGCAACAAGGCTCTGTCAAGTCTCCTTTTTCAAAGTTTTTCCTCTTTTCACGGCAAGCGGCCAACGAGGTGTTTTATGTTTGTGTTTACGATTGTTCTGTGTACTGTACTTTTCAATGTTAATGCTCAAACGCAGTTCTTGTGGCATTTGGAGAGAGTGTTCACGTGTGTTCGGGGGGCGGGACATAGCTGGTGATGGGTGTGTCTGTGCACGTGGTGAGACTGAAAACATGATGATTGGCTTAGAATAAATGTCCATATAGAAAATACGGGAGTTTTGATCAGATACTGTACAATCGCTCGCCCAGCAGGTGTCAGCGATGAGCCAAAGAGATGAACATGGAGCAGAAATTAAATTAAATTAAATTGAACCTTTATTAGTCCCTCATGGGGAAATCTTTTCTCTGCATTTAAACCATCCGATCAGACATAAGAGAGTCCTTAAGAAGCTTAATTTATGTTTACACTTGTTTTCTTGACCAGTTGTGGTCTGTGCCATAAATATTAAAACGTATTGCTTATTTATTGGGTTTTATTATTATTTACGATAATATTCACAGTACCAGGGGTGTAAAGAGTACCGGACAACCATACTTGAGTAAAAGTACAGATACTTACTGTAAAAATTACTCCAATACACGTAACAAGTCACCAATTTCAAAAAGACTTGAGTCAAAGTAGCAAAGTATCCAATTGTAAAGGAACTTAAGTATTAAGAAGTATTTTATTCATGCTCAATATAGGCCCAAAAAAAGAAATGTGAAAACAAACTATTGTTTTCTAATACCGAAACAGAAATTAACCTCAATGTTTGAATAATGGTAGAACAAAGTAGATAAAAAGAACAAAAAGTCAGTCTCAATCACTTAAATTTGCAAGTAGATATAAAATAAAATTCTGATTAGTAAATTATATATTATACGTATTATATAAAGTTATATATTACATAATAACATTTGTAAAACACATTTTGAGGTTTCTCTGCATTACAATTATACAAAGAGATGCAGTGCACTTAAACTACGTATACATTCAATGGAAAACACATCACAAACTCACAGCTAAATGTACTTTATGCAGAATGTATAATGTAAGCGACTCATTTATTCGCATTGCACACAAAAAATTAGGCAAAAATATAGTCATGTCACAGTGATTTTTGCCATCTTAATATTCGTTACGAACTTACAAACACCACTGTATAGTAAGGAAGGTCTGGATAGTTTAACTTGACAAAAAATCACTTTAACATAAAATTACCGCAATGTGTTTCACCAAATATGATCTGACACTGTATCTTGTAAGGGACGTTCTATCTTCGACAAAAGAAAATAGTAAATTCAAATAAGACTAAGGATGATTGTCCAGCTCTTGATGAGCTGCGTTTGCTTCATCACGGGCGTCAGTCGTGTCGCTAGTTAAACACCTGCTATACGTACATTTACGCCCCTAATTCGCGTTCCTGGGGTTTCTAATTCACAAATACCCTCCATTACCTTCAGCAGCCTAAAGATGGCGATATTCACCTCGTCCGCCCAAGAAATTAATCGCGGTATAAATCGTTTCAGGCTTTTTGTGCAAAATGAAAATGTAACGAGTAACGAGAAGTGTTCGTTCAAATGTAGTGGAGTGAAAAGTGTGCATACGTTTAAGCGTACAAATATCAGTTTAGGGAACAGTTTCACATCAGACGTCACGTACGTAGTTGAAGACTAAAATGTTTGTTCAAAAACAGTTTCACATCAGACATCACTTATCAAAATGTTTTATTCAATTTTATCATTTTTGGAAACAAAGTTGTTCTGACTAACAACAAAAAGTGTGTGTGTGTGTGTGTGTACGTGTGAGTATATTATGTTGTTTGCTTCTGTGCGTTTAAGCGTGTATGTAAAAATCAGTTTAGGGAACAGTATCAGATCAGACGTCACTTAATCATATACAAGTACTGTAGCTCCTCCTACTCTATGTATATCAAATCAAAGTGTTACAGTTTTAAGGCGACACGCTGTTAATGACAGTAATTTTAGGCTCCACCCTTTTAATACAAACATAACTGTCAGTACTGTAGTGTACGTACACGTGAGCTCGTTCTCTAGGCTTCTGATGAAGCTCTTCTCTGAGAGCTGTGGAGCTCCGGCTTCTCTTCTGCTTCCTCTTCTGCAGAAGGTTCCGGGTATAAGGTGGAAACGTTCCCGTCTCTCCAGGTCACCAGGATTTTCCCGGACTGGACTTCCAGGCCGTTTTTGCCGTCAGAGATGGACTCCTCCAGGTCCTGGAGCTCGAGCTCCGCCTCTCCCGGCTCCTCCGGCTCCGCCTTCAGTGGTGTCAGTTGGGTGGCGATCTTGTACTTGGCGATTTGTTTTCTCGTCCTGTGTGAAAGATGATGTTCACGAGGACACTGCTTTCTTTTGATTGTTATTTTCTACTTGTTTTATTCTAAAGTTAATCGGCTGTTAACCTAAAAATGGATCGCGATGTGTTCATTTTAGGGCTGTCAAAGTTAACGAGTTATTGCGCGTGATCAATTTTCAAGTGCTTAATCGCGTCAATTTTTTTAACGGTGTGTTTAAAAAACTTTTTTGTGTGTTGACTTCGGAGGGTTAAAAAGAAAAAACTAAGAAAAGCGATTTTTTATCGCATGCGAATTTTTCATTTTTGTTGAAATCTTTTTTTTTTTCTGTTTTGTCGTTTTAGAATTTTTCCTGCAAAAAAAGTGTAAAAAGTGCAAGCGGAAAAAACGAAAAAGAGAAGCATTTAATTTGACATTTTTGCCATTATTATAAATTGTTTAAGAATCACTGGTCAAGTTCACTTCCCATAAGAGTGGATCTTCTCTGGTATTGCTGGACCACTGACCTGCTCGCCATCATGCCCATCACCATCAGCATGCAGCCCATCAGAAGACCCAGAAATGCAAACGCCAGCATGGCAAATTTCCACGGTGTGGCTGGGAAAAACACATTTCAGAAGGAACTCAGAACTCCATTTCCCACAAGTCCATGCGGCACAATCAGCTGCGTCATTGAAGGAGTGATGAGACACTCACGGTCTTCTGTGCGGTAATACCAGCGGAGAAACGTCATCTGTTCCTCCGTCATCCCTCGCGTGACCGGAGTCTCCTCAAACTCCAACTCCTCCGCCTCTGACTGGCTGTCCCGTCTGTGTCCTGTGAAGAGCCAGCCAATCAGAGCGCAGCACTCAGGTGGAGGCGGAGAGATGCGATCAGTGCTGGTTTTTTCTCAAATTATTTTGTAAAAATGTAAATGGCCGTTATCAACAATAGGAAAATCCGAAAATCAACACTTTGTATTCTTTTCTGTTTTGTTATTTTTCAGTCCGTGTTTTGTTATTTTCATGATTTATTAGACATGATTGAAGGATACAACTTTTTTCTGTTTTTCTTCAATAATGTTGTTTTATGCATTATGTCTTGACAATGATATTTGTAGTGTTTGTCTCACTCTGGGCTGTGGGACACACAT
>MU204300.1:1241451-1261451 GCA_017309775.1 Paedocypris sp. Pulau Singkep | reverse complement strand
TTTCTGTTTTTATCTTTCTCTCTCTATTTTTTTCTATATCAATCAATCTCTCTCTCCCTCTATACATCTCTCTGTGTGTGTGTGTTTCTTTCTCTCTTTATTTCACTTCTCTTCCTCCCCCTTTGTATCTCTCTTTGTGGCTCTTTGGTTCACTTCACACCGGAGGTTAACGTAACCTCATTCATTCAACCCAAAAATTCAGTCCATTAATTTGCACATTAATTCCAACATTTGTTAGAAGCTGAACCGAGTCAATGCTCCCATCAATATTTCCCCGTCAAATGAACAATTGTGAGTCTGAGACTAAATCCCGAGACAGAAATAAAGTCTTCTCTTTTTCAGAGGAATTTTCCCAGCTGTTTTAAGAGAGTAGAAGTGTCGTACCGGTCCACGCGAGAGACAGCATCATCATCCACCGCAGCATCAGCATCATCATCGCTCCCCGCATCACAACCACGTCCACCTTCACCTTCAGAAGATCCTCAATCTCACACTCTTCACCTTCAGAAGATCCACGATCTCACACTCTTCACCTTCAGAAGATCCACAATCTCACACTCTTCACCTTCAGAAGGTTTTCGATCTGGATCTCACACGCTCCACTCAGCTTCACCTTCAGAAGATCCTGGATCTCACACGTTCCACCGTGCGTCACCTTCAGAAGATCCTCAATCTCACGCTCTCCACCGTGCGTCACCTTCAGAAGATCCTCAATCTCACGCTCTCCACGGCGCTTCACCCTCAGAAGATCCTGGATCTGGATCTCACACGGTCTTCACGGAGCGCGCTGAAGCTCGGTCCCACTGCAGATCTTTCCAAAGGTCAACTGGGAGGAGATTGACTTCATTGACTCTCCTTCATCCATCAGCGCCGTGACTCATCAACAGCAGAAGAACATTAGAGAAGAAGTGACGCCGCTCCACTTGTTCACTTTCGTTTCTGTTCCCGTCTTCAAGAACCGGGTCACCGTCTGATAAAGTCCTGATTCAGATAAAGTCCTGATTCATCTATATGCGCCAGTAAATAAATGAGCCGAGTGTGTGTGTGTGTGTGTGTGTGTGTGTGTGTGTGTGTGTGTGTGTGTCGGGGCTTTGACTCAGCGGTCGTGTCCTCATCATGTGGGTGTTTATTTCTTTACAGCGAGTGGGCGGAGCTTCTCAGGGTCGGTGACCCGCAGGTTACGGTCACGGCAGCCGAGGTGAAACTGTCCAGAAGTGTGTGTGTGTGTGTGTGTGCGTGTGAGTTGGCGCCAGTAAAACATAAACACTGAATATTTACACACAATCTATAGGGAAGGTTAATTCTTAACTTGTGTTAAGCAGAGACGGTGCTGAGTCTACACTTGTTGGCTACAAACTGTATTTTTTGTATTATCTCAGTTTACTCTCTCTCTCTCTCTTCATCTGTCTCACTCACTGTCTCTCAATTTCTCTTTATCTCACTCTCTACATCTGTCTCACTCACTCTCCTTATCTCTTTATCTGTCTCTCTCTCACTCTATCTCTTACAGTCTATATCACTCTCTGCTCTTTTTCTCTGTCTCTCACTCTCTTTATCTCGATCTCTCCCTCTTACTATCTCTCTCACTCTGTCTAACTCTCTCTCTCACACTCTCTTTATCTCTCTTTTACTCTTTTTTTCTCTCTTTCTCCCACACGCATGCCCACACCATAGTTTAGAGTGATCACTGCGCTCTCTCTGTGTGTGTGTGTGTGTGTGTGTGTGTGTGTGTGTACTTCAGTAAATAAGTTAAATGATAACAAATTTATCAAAACGGCCCCTAAGAGCCACTGTCGACAAACTGACCTCACTTTATTCAAGTTTCAAAAAATATCTGTTTTTAGAAGAGATATCTTCAATAGAAGATGTTGTATATAACAAGAACAACAGAATACATTTGTAGAATTTGAATGGAAGAAAAGTGTAAAAAGTCTCAGCACTTGTGGAGAGGAGTTATACAGCCTGACGGTCACTGGTATGAAAGGTCTCCTGAAGCGTTCATACTTTACTCACACTTACTCACTACACACTCTCTTATCTCTCACGCACACACACACACACACGCGCTCTGCCGCGCCCTAGCACTGTACTGTATTTGACTAGCGTATTTTTGCTGTAGTTTCGCAGTGTTTCCACAAGAGAGCGCTAGTGTGCAAGCAGAAAAGACCGAAGGCCTCACAAACACTACCTGTTGCTACAGCCACACAGTCATAGTTATACTTTTAAAAATACAGTTGTTTTAATTACTGAAACGAAACTAGCGCGATTTGCGCGCTCTTTACAGCGGATATCGGCCTCCTCTTCGCTGTTATGAAAACGGAGACGCTGCGTCATGACGCACTGCCCTCGCCAACCAATAGGAAGCGTCCGAACTCAACGTGACCGTCCAAAGGCGGAAGTGAGTGACTGCGCCTCTGTCAGCAGCATCAGAGACGAAGAGGAAGGGAAACGCCAGAAGAGGCGAGCGATAATGTCGAGATAAAGACTCCGCCGGTGTCGCCAGACGGTTCCAGCCCGAGTGTGAGGCGAGGCGAGCGGCAGCAGCAGCGGGGACGGCGGGCGACACACCGAAGGTTTGACGCCGTTATCTGCTGTTAAAGCGACGCGCTAATATGTCGCTGGACTGACCAGTCGCTTTTACAAACGAGTTCATTTGTGATTTCACAGACGAGGTCAAAGATACTCGACACTGTGTTTAGTGACCGGAAGTGTTGATCATTGTTTGTGCCTGTAGTCCGGTCACGTCAGCGACAAATGTATATACAAATAAACAAACACGTATACACACACACACACATAGTTCATTCTCATTATTTTTGTTTGTTGTTGTTATAATTGTCATTTATATTCTTTGTTTTGTTTGTGTGTGTGTGTGTGTACGTGTTTGTTTATTTGTATATACATACGTTAATTAATACGTGTGTGTGTGTGTGTATGGCGAGCTTGAACTTTGGTGATTGTAAAGATTCCTGAGTATATTATACAATGTATTTATAATAAGTAAATTACATTTTTAGATTAGTATATACAGTGTGTGTGTGTGTGTGTGTGTGTGTGTGTGTGTGTGTGTGTGGCGAGCTTGAACTTTGGTGATTGTAAAGATTCCCGAGTATATTATACAATGTATTTATAATAACGAAATGAACATTTTTAGATTCTTGTCTGTGTGTGTGTGTGTGTGTGTGTGTGTGTGTGTGTACGTTTTTCTTTATTTGTATATACATGCGTAATTATATACGTGTGTGTGTGTGTGTATGGTGAGCTTGAGCTTTGGTGATTGTAAAGATTCCTGAGTATATTATACAATGTATTTATAATAAGTAAATTACATTTTTAGATTAGTATATACAGTGTGTGTGTGTGTGTGTGTGTGTGTGTGTGTGTGGCGAGCTTGAACTTTGGTGATTGTAAAGATTCCTCAGTGTACTATACAATGTGTTTATAATAAGTAAATTAACATTTTTAGATTAGTATATACAGTGTGTGTGTGTGTTTATTCTGTATGTATTCACGCAGATATGTAAGTGCACACACATTGTTAATTGTTATTTGTGTGTGTGTGTGTATGTTTAAAAACTATAACAAATGAGGTTTGTTGATTTTAACGATACGTGTGTTTGTGTTTGTGTGTGTTTATATATACCTATACAGTATTTATCCATCCATTATTCAATGATTCTTCAATAAATAATCTAGTAATTGTCTATATGTATACACTGTATACCAGTAAATATGAAAGATGGAATGAGACTTTATTTATATTTTTTATATAATGTGAGGAGAAACTGGAGGGTGTGACTGGACAGGTTGGTGTTGTGAAGCGCCGCTGGTTTAACGTGTGTTTGTTCTCGGTCTCCCTCGAGGAATCGACCTGATCACTGTGACATCACATCCTGAGCTTCAGCGTCTCCACGCCGCCCGACACAATCAACACTCAGATTCCTCCTCATCCTCGTCCACATCAGCCAAGTGAGTCAAATGTACTCAATCTGAGTAAAATGTAACTCTTTCCCATCAAAAACAGAGTAAAAGTTACTTTGTAAAGAGAGTCATTTTTCAAGAGTTACTGTTACTCAATTTAGTGTAAAGAAATTACTCTATTACTCTGTGGTTTTTAACTCTGATTAGTTTTTTTTTTTTTTTTTTTTTTTTTAATATTATTTTTGACTTAAAGATGGTCCATAGTAGGAATCACATACAAACATAAAGAGAAAAGAGAATGCAGAAAGGAGTCGAGCAGTATGCAATTGATGTTTCATATCGTATTTTTAAAATCAACTCTCTGCTCTTTTACTCTGGTTTAGAGCTGGACTAATGACTCCGTTTAGAGTGATTTTAAACTTTACTCCAGAGTTGCCTTTCATCATATATGAGTAAAGCGTGACTTATATTTAACTCTTATCAGCAGTTATTCAATTCATGCTTTATCCTGAAAGAAACACTTAAAGCAAAACGGTCTCATACTGTATTTTTTTTACAAGCATGTTTTTTGTTTTACTTATTTAAGCACTGCTTTATATGCACTCAACTCACACTCATTCCACACATCTTAAACCATTAGGTCAGCTACACATCTCACAAATGCTAGGTTTCCCCTCTTCACAATAAACAGTTAAGACGATGAACAAACATGATCTTTACATAAAAAACAGCACTACGGCACACAAAGATCTACTTAAAAACATTTATATTACCACAAAAACAACACTGAAATACACGAACAGCAAAACAACCGCAATGGCTTGTGGGAAGCGTGTGGTTCTGGAGAAATGACAGGAGAGCGGTTAGGGGGCGGAGTCACAGCTACCACTTTTATTTGATACTTTTTGTTCAGTAAACTCAAAGCAGAGTAAAAACAACTACTTTGGAGGAACAAAAAATAAACTCAACCGTTTTTCCTGTGTAGGTAATTGGAAATAAAAAATTTAAAGAAAAGAAAGAAAGAATATAAAAATATATACACATACATATGCACTCACAGTATTATGCTCCGTATGTACACAAAGGTAGTTCTAAAATATGGTCTATACACAAGAACGTCACAGTAGCTGTTGTTATTTACAGTCCTTAAAATAAAAATAGGGGATGTATACAAAAACGTCACAGTGACTGTTGTTGATGCTTGGACTGGTCATCATCATATGGAAATTACTGAGTGTCAGATTCCGGTATCGGACATCAAGTCAGAAATAAATACATTTCTAAAGAATAAATGTCAGTGTGAATGGAATGAATACAGAAATAACAAGCTTTTTAAACCCAATTGTAAACAAAAGATTCAACTATGGTTTTGATAACAGAAAGGATCCAGTTGTTTTTACCACTTTTTTTTGTTTTTACTATTTTTAACAGAAATAAACATGAAAGAGTTTCGCTAATTTGTTGAAGTCCTATTGAAAAGTTACATATTTATTGCTATTCATCGACTGTTTTGCTTTTTGAAGTGTTAAATTGTCAAAGACCATGTTGCCATTAATCTAGCAATCGAAAAAAAAAAATCAAACAAATAAGTAAGTTACGTAACTGAAGCCTTAAATTATTTCTGGATGTCATTTTTATTTTTCTCATCAACGCGTGTTTTCAGAAGATGAACGCGGCCAAGTCGGAGGTGTACACGGTCTCGCCGGAGATGCCAGCGATGTTCGACGGCATGAAGCTGGCTGCCGTGGCGACGGTGCTTTACGTCATTGTCCGGTGTCTAAACTTGAAGAGTCCCACGGCTCCGCCCGACCTGACCTTCCAGGACACCACGCTCAACCACTTCCTGCTCAAGTCCTGCCCCATCCTGACCAAAGAGTGAGTACAGTCACTGCCAGGAGCATTGTTCTTTATATTTCTCTGTTTTATATTACATTTATTTCATTTGATAAGTGGCTTATATTTCTCTTCTATTTATGTTTATTATGAAACGGGAAAATATACCGTAATTACCGTATTTAAGCGAATATAAGCACCTGTTTTTTTTTTTAGTGGCTCAAAAACTTGCGCCTGTTTCAAATATTCACGTAAATATAAACGCTTATTTCTTTAAATAATGTTTCCAGAGGCCGACGTACACATTTGTTTTTATAGGCTCAATAACAGAAATATTAGAAATGTTGCGAGTATTTTTTATTATTTTTAAGTGAAACGAGTCACAAGTTAGGTTTGTTAAATAAAGAAAAAAAAAAGAGTGTTTTAAAGAGAAGATTAACGTAATTTTACCAGAAATAAAAAAAAAAAAGTATGAATTTTGTTTTATCTTGTATCTTTGTAAAATCAGTGCTTATATTTGTGTCCATACGATATTTAGAGTTGGAATAATGCTCTAATGGTGATTGAAACTTATAATGTATATAATAGTTATAGTCCATGTGGTCTATTTAATAATAATGGGGATTGAAACCTATAATGTATATAATGGTTATAGTCCATGTAGTCTATTTAATAATAATGGGGATTGAAACTTATAATGTATATAATAGTTATAGTCCATGTAGTCGATATAATAATAATAATGGTGATTGAAACTTATAATGTATATAATAGTTATAGTCCATGTAGTCGATATAATAATAATGGTGATTGAAACTTATAATATTTATAATCTATAATCAGTCTGTGTCATTGTAACGCGCATGTTGTCGTTATTTGTGAGGAGAAAGCTGCGTTTTTCTCGATTGGATGGTTTTTGCCTGGAATCTTCCAGCCACTAAGGTCGACTGAATAGTGTCAGAACAAACTCTTCCTCTTTTTGAGAGTTTCCCTTTTTTAACAACATTGTAATTAGTCAAATCAGCCGTGATGTGCTGTAAACATGCAACGTCAGTGTGACACAACCGGTTTTTCCTCCGATGCGGTCGGACTGTGAGAAGGACGGATGTTGAGTACAGACTTTATTACTAGTGTAATTACACAAGCTTGACGTCTTGTTTTAATGTTGAAGGCTGAGACAAAGCAGATGTTTCCAGAACTTTTCTATTCCTGCACTCACGGACCGTTTGTTCATTGTTCTTTCAACAAAAAATTAGTCTATAAAATTAGTGTTTTTTTTTTTTTTTGTAGGAAATGTAAAAATGTAAACAAGAACCATATTGTCATTTAATGCAGCCATTGGTGCTAAGATGGCACAAAGTAAATGAAGAAAACGCATTGTTTTTTTTTTCAGACTGCAAGTTTGACCAGAATCTAAAAGAAATATTTTTTTCTAAAGAAATAGTTTCTTCAGAATCTAAAAAAAAACATTTTTTTCCATTGTTCCCAACTATGAATAGTTTTTCTCTTGCATCCGTCCATTTCTCTGAACCACTTTTCCATTTCTCTGTCACGGGGTCCTGGAGTCAATCTGGGCCGGTAGGACACGCCCTAAATTGGTTTGCCGACCAATCACAGAGCAGGACACACACATGCACACATTTTCCCACACTCTCATTCCACTGGATTGTCCGATTGATCCGAAGCAAGATCAGCGAAGAGAAACCTCTCCACGTACTGAAGGAATCCAGGCGACGCGAATCCCCACCCACCGATGTTCCGAGTCGACGCCCGTGTTGTGGAACTCGCGGCTGGTTACGTAACCGCTGTTTTCCAGCACAGGATGGATCGATGGAATCCTGCGCTCCACACCTTCAATCACAAGCGTCTGGCGGAACATCACAGGCGCTATCGGGCATTCCTGTCGTAATCGACACGCCTCTGGACTTTGGAATATCATTAGACGCGTCACGCCATCTCTTACGAGAGCTCGAGAGTCCTTGAATAGGCTTGAATTTTAAACCAAGTGCTTGGGATTCTACAGTGTCGTCTGGATAAGTGCACGTCCTCGGGACCGGATCAGAACTTGGGCGGTTCTCCCGCTCCGTGTCTGGTGTCACGTGACTTTTGACTGACAGACTGTGAGAGTGAGACAGAGAGAGAGAGAGAGAGAGAGAGATTAATAAAGTGAGTGTGTAATAAACAGGTGGTGATCACTATGATCCAGGTCTGATTAAAAGTGCAGGAAGTGTGAAGCATCAGCAGCTTTATTGTTGCAGTGTTTCCCGCCTTTGTTACACTAAAACACACTTTGCTACAAATGGAGAAGAATGGCAGATGTATAATTTCTTACTGTAAATAGTTTTAGGAAACAAATTGTGCCTATAATGTTAGTAAGCTCTACTAAAATGTAACGAGTCACTCGCCTTACCAAAGGTGAGTGAATATAATTCAAGGGGGGCTAAATTGCCCCCCTTGAACACGTCAAATAACATTATTTAGTTTGACCCAAAATTCAGTAAAGTGTGTAACTTTATAAAAAATTAAGGTTTTGACCAAAAAACGATTACTCAACAGCGCCGCCTTGAAAATGAAAACACATTGGGCCTATGAAGCCCAAAAGGCACTTTTTTTCATCGCAGACTCACAAAAACCAGTACACACATTAACCATGTCGGGGCAAGCAAAAAAGCATATCGGGTTGACCCCGCCAAACCAACAGGAAGTCGGCCATTTTAGCTCAAAGTCCCACTTTTGAAAATTCAGCGTTTTTACATGACACGTATTTGAACGAACTGATCATACGACATTTGACTGAATGACCTGAACGTTTCAGAGACGCGTCTAGTATCTACGACAGCTGGGAATTTAGCGTTCGTGTTTTTCAAAAGCACATCTTAAAACTGCTCTCATTTGCACGCGCCACGTCAGACGCGATTGAAGTCTCTTGAAGTCGTGTAGGCCCCGACGTTGTAAATCCACAAGTGAAGGAAATGTTAAAACCGCACCTGTAGCGCTCCCTGTATAACGATTAGAAAATTTGAATGGGAGGGGCCAAAATGAGTTTGTCACAGGCGTACCTAATTTGCTGAATAATTAGTGAAGGCCGTCCTAGCATAAAAGCCAATTGTTGTCCTGTTGTAACTTTAACACTGTGGGCGTGGCAACGGTGAAAAACCAGCATTCCTTCTTCTATAACGGCAGGAATACACTTCTGGAAAAATACGTGAGAAATACGTCTTTTTTTTTTTTTAATTCGTACAGAATACGCGGCTAAATTGTCCATTTTTTTTCCCATCAATATCACACAACTTTCCCCTGAAGCGGCGATGTTGGCGCGCGCTGAGGGCGTTCAGGGCGTGTTTCCCGCCGCTCGAGGCTATTTAAGCGGTTATTTATAGCATGTCTTCATTGTGTCGGCTTGAGCTGGGCTTGTTTGATCTGCTCCTCCTGTGACTCCTTTAATGGAGCTGATCCTCTTGTTATTCAGCGCCGTGACACTGACCTGAGGAAACCATCACACGTCTGAAGCCGCGAGAGACTCCGTTGGCCCCTGATAATCCCGCGGGAAAGAGTTTTAATCCATGTTTACTGTACATTAGGTGAAGGGTCATAGGTCGCGTGCTGAGGTCAGGTGAGGTCATGTTTGATGTGGGGGGAGGAGTTCACATCAGCTTTTTTCAACATGGATAAGTAGTGTGGGTGAGGGGGGCGGGGTCTGTGTCCTGCTTTGTGATTGGTCGGCCAGCATTCCAGGGTGTGTCCCACATTCAGGCCCGGAGTTGCTGGGATTGACCTCAGCTCCCTGTGACCCGGAAATGGAAAAACTGTTCAGGAAATGGATAGATGGATGGAAATGTACGACATTCAAATTTAAAGACATTGGATGTCAGACAGACAGATTCTCTCTCTTTCCTTCTCTCTTTCTCTTCCGTTCATTCTCTCTTTCTTCATCTATCTACCTGTCTGTCCATCCCATATCTATCTATCATCCGTCCCTCTTCATTTTATTTTCTTTCGTTTTTCTTCCTTTTTTTTTGTCTCTCTTCCTGTTTTTCATCCTTACTCCATCTTTTTTGATAATTCTTTTTTTCTTAATCTCCACCTTTCTTCATCCAATTTTCTGCTTCTCATTATACCATCATGTTACTTATTGATTTGAAAAAATAAATAAATAAATACATATCTCTCTTTCTCTCTCGCTCACTTTATTTAGTCCCACACATTCAGGCCTAGAATTGCTCCCTGTGACCCAGAGATAAAAAAAGGTCTCTGCGTCTCTCTCTCTCCCTCTCCCTCTCTCTCTCTGTCTTTTTTTCTTTTTCTCTTTCTCTCTACTTCACTCTGTCTCTCTCTCTCTCTCTGTCTTTTTTTCTTTTTCTCTTTCTCTCTACCTCTCTCTCTCTCTACCTCACACTTTCTCTCTCTACCTCACACTTTCTCTCTCTACCTCACTCTTTCTCTTTCTACCTCACTCTTTATCTCTAATTTATACTCTCGCTCTCTTTCTCTCTACCTCACTCTCTCTTTCTCTCTACCTCACTCTCTCTTTCTCTCTCCTTCTCTCTCTCTCTATCTCTCTATCTATTTGTTTACTCTATCTCTTCCTTCTTCCTTATTCGTTCTCTCTCACTCTCCCACAAACACAGACACGCTTGTGTGTTTGACCAGAAGTGATTGTCTCACAGTGGCCTGGTTTAACTGGTGAGATGGTTTTGTGAATCACTGGTGTGACTGGTGTGTCTGATGGCGTCAGCAGTGTGAAAGCGTCACTAATCCCTGCATCGCCTGCACTTTCCTTTGCGTTTATTCAGTCGACTGAATGTCTTGGAAACACGTTAAAAAAAAAGGCATTTCATCAGATTCATCAGCCTTGATCACCTCAGATGTTAAACTTTATAACATCACTGTGCAATATGTCTAGTTATTTTCCTTAAATGCTGTGAGTGTCGTGTGTGTATATGTCCTATTTAACGTATATGTGTTTCTATATTTGCACTGCCTTTAGTTTATTACATTTGTTCACATGTGCAGTATTAAATTGTCTTTTGCTTTTTGCACTGACTAGTTTCTTCTTATATCTCTTGTACGTGCAAGACGTATTATATAAATGACAATTACACGCCACCGTTGTGCAATGACAATCAAGATTATCCTCATCCTTAAAAGCAATATAAAGTAGTGTGAAAACAAATAGTCACCTATGATAAATAATGTCCTGGTGGTGTGTAATATATATATAATAAAATAATATATATAATATAAACAAAACTAATAATATATAATAAATGACTAGCTGTGCTTGACCTGTGCAGGTACATTCCTCCTCTCCTGTGGGGCAAGAGCGGGCACCTGCAGACGGCCCTGTACGGGAAGCTCGGGCGGGTCAGTTCCCCGCACCCACACGGCCTGCGCAAGTACCTGCCCATGCAGGACGGGGCCACGGCCACCTTTGACCTCTTCGAGCCGCTGACCAATCATCAGTCGGGAGGTCAGTCCATGGTGTTTCTTTTGTTTTCATTCTTCTTCATGCCAACATTGGCTTTTTTTTTTTTTTGATCTAAAATTTCATTATAGCACATTTTTTCTAAAAAAATTTGAATAGTTTGAATGATTATGATTTATCATATAGCAAGTCCATGTTTTTTTGTATATTCTTAATATACAATATATATTAAAATAATCAAAGAGGATTGGATTATGTAATAAAGTTGTTTTTATGATTATGTGTCATCATCAGATATGCAGTATAATCTAGATTTAATTCCTTTTATTTAGATTGGTTGATGCTTTAATCATGTTCAACATCTGTCGGATGTTTCTTTTATTTATACTATATTTTACATATGTAATTTTGTTTTTCTCTATTTTGTTCCAAATGTTGGTGGAACAATACAAGAATGTACTTGAAATGTGAATAAGATGCATTTAGAATCACAAATCAAATGGTATAAAACCAGATATTATCAGATATAAATATTTAAAAAGATGGATGGATAGATGAATAGATAGATGAATAGATAGATGAATAGATAGATGAATAGATAGATGGATAGATAGATAGATGGATAGATAGATGGATAGATAGATGGATAGATAGATAGATAGATAGATGGATAGATAGATAGATAGAAAGAAAGAAAGAAAGAAAGAAAGAAAGAAAGAAAGAAAGAAATATATGGGATAGATAGAAAGATATGGGATAGATGGAAATATATGGGATAGACAGACAGATAGAAAGAAAGAAAGATATGGGATAGAAAAATAGATATTGGATAGATATTATACGGATAGAAATGGGATAGATATATAGATAAGGGATAGATACTGGATAGATATTAGACAGACAGATAGATAGACAGATAGACAGATGAGACAGATAGTAAGATAGATAGATGGATAGATAGATGGAATGATTGATATTGAAATGATTATGATGAGAATTGACCTCTGAAAAGCAGATGGTCATACTGCCGATCATGTGATCAGGTTGGCGTTAGTACTATGTGTGTGTGTGTGTGTGTGACAGAGGACGTCACCATGGTGATCTGTCCGGGCATCGGGAACCACAGCGAGAAGCACTACATCCGCACGTTTGTGGACCACTCGCAGAAACAGGGCTTCCGCTGCGCCGTGCTCAACCACCTCGGAGCCTTACCCAACATCGAGCTCACCTCGCCACGCATGTTCACCTACGGTAGATCACACACACACACACACACACACACACACACACACCCGTGTCTATCCCTCTCCATTTCATGTTCTTTGTTTCCCTATGTTTTCTTGTTTGTCTCTCCTTTTTTCATCATCACTCTCTTCGTCTATCTTTACACTTGTTTTTTTTTCTTAATCTCCACCCTTCTCCATCCATCTTGATCTGTTTCTCTTCTTGTTTCTCTTTTTCTCACCGCATCATGGGTTCGATTCCCAGGAAAAGCAGGAGTTTGTTGAATTGTAATTGCGGTGAAATGCGAGTGGCTTTGGATGATAGCGTCTGCTAAACGACTGTAAAAGTAAAGTGAAATGAGTGTACTGTACAGCGGTAACCTCCACTTGTGAAATTAATCCGTGTCGAGAGACGTTTCGTTTGGCGAAAGTTTGGTTAGCTGAGACGAGATCCATGCCACGACTTTATAAATTCAGACGAAACATTTTCAAAAATGATGAAATGTTGGTAGTAAATGTAGTAAAAGCATGTATTTTTTTTTTTTTTTTTTTTTTTTTTTTTTTTAAGTAAGATCTTTGTTTATATTTTATATGTTCATAGTTCACTACGTATTCAAATTGCTTAGACAGATCAACTTTAGTAAACATTTAGAATATATAGCACCTATATTTTGTTGACCAAATCTATACTGTAATTTACTCGACTAAAATGTTGTGGTATGTAGTCGACTAAAATTAGATTACAAAAAAAAACCAAGATGACTAATTTGGGACTAAAACAAAACAGTGTTTTGGTCAAAAGTCTACGACTAAAACTAAATTAAAATCTTAGCCAAAATTAACACTGATATGATGATATACAAACAAATGTCTTTTCAAGATGGCGGCTCTACGGAAGAGAGAAAAAAACACAGCTTTTCTGGGAGAAGACAAGCTTATTTTATATTTTGTAGTTATAGATCTCTGAAACTAGCTAGTGTTTTTATTGTTTATTGTTTTTTTTGACGCGTAAAGAAGATTAAACAGCTGTTTTTCACACATCTGGACTCTCATCTCCCTGCACGCTAGCGGTAAAGAAAAAGACGCGTTTGGTTCGTGTAGCGAAAATATTTCAGAACTATTTTATTCTTGGGACGCATTTTCTCGACGATGCGTTTCGCTACTCGGGATTTTCTCATCTAGGACGTTCGTAAGTCGGGGTGTCACTGTCTTTGTGTTAATGTTTACCTCATATGTTTGTCTGTCTGTTTCCAGGGTGCACGTGGGAGTTTGCCGCGATGGTGGGCTTCATTAAAAAAACATATCCTCAGACCAAACTTATAGTGGTGGGCTTCAGTCTGGGAGGAAACATCGTGTGCAAGTTCCTGGGTGAAAACCGGACCAATCAGGAGCGAGTGCTGTGTTGCGTCAGCGTGTGCCAGGGCTACAGCGCCCTCCGGTGAGCGCCTTCAGAGGAGCGTCAATAATGTTCGCGGGTCAATTTGACCCCGGGGCCTTTTATTATGTATATAAAGAAATAAGAAGGAGAGAGTGTTTGTGTGTGTGTGTGTGTGTGTTATGTTTCATTGTTGCAAAGAAACAAAGTGTTTGATCTTTTTGACTCTTTTTAGCTTCTATTTTGTCTGAAGGGTCAAATTGATCTGAAAATTATCATTGTGACAGAAACGTTAAAAATATGTCAATAAAATCATTTTTTGTTTATATGTAGATTACACTAAGACAAGCTGGAGAAGTTTCAAAGTGAAAAAATACTATTAAGTATTTTTTTTATTAAATTTTTTTTTTTTTTTCATTTTTTAACTTTTAACACGGGTCAATTTGACCGGAACATTATCTTTGTAACATAAACATGTAGCGTGGTGTTACAAATATGTCAACTGAATCATTATATTTTTTTAAATGATGATTACACCAAATAAGCCAAGCAGGAGAAATTTCAAAGTGGAAAAAATACTTTTAAGTATTTAAAAAATATTTTTAAACTCTGGAAATTGGTCAATTTGACCCGTCAAATTGACAGAATAGAAGGGCTAACATACTTTGCAGTGTCAAATCAACATTTTTGTGTATGTTTTATGTTAGTAAAGGTGTGTTTCTGTGTTTTAGAGCTCAGGAGACATTTTTACAATGGGACCAGTGCCGTCGTTTCTATAACTTCTTGATGGCGGACAACATGAAGAAGATCATTTTATCGCACAGGTCTGTTCATCTCATCAGGTGAAGCTCACAAGGTCCAATTTGAGTCCAATTTTGGTTGGAAAATTGAAAAATGTTTCTTACGCAGGCGGATGTGGTTTTAATGAGGTTAATCAGCAAAAAAATAAATAAACAAGTGTGTGCACAAAGGGGCGTGGCCAGCCAGGGGCGGGGTCATGTCTGCCTCTCTCTGTCCGCAGGGGCGTGTTGTTCGGGATGAGCTCCACCAAGATGATGGACGCCGACCTGAGTCGCCTGTACACGGCCACGTCACTCATGCAGATCGACGACAACATCATGAGGTCATCACAGACGCCTTCATATCCACACCAGACCTGACACACATCACACCACACGCTCATCTACAACAGGATTGGCTTCTCGAGGACAAGACGAGATTTTGATTAGTTCTTTTATTGAATTAATTTTTTATTTTTTTATATATATATATATATATATATATATATATATATATATATATATATATATATATATATATATATTCAATCATTAAAATGAATGGAGAACAATAGTATTTTAACAAAAAAACGTCCAAAAACTATTGGAGCATTTTGTACCTAGACATACTTTTTGAAACTAAACTAAACTTTATTGAAAAATAAAAAAAGAAACACAAATTTTCCGTTAAGCTGAGGCAAAAAACACGCCGTTTATAAACAAAGACAAGTCTTTCAGTAACTTGCAAACAATAGTAGAAAGATTTTGGCTTCAACACAACATCCACAAAGTCGATGGATATTCTGGATTTTTTTTTTTTTTTATTATTTAACCCTAAAAATCAGGTTTCAAACAGCATTATAACAACACATTACTTGTTGCTTTAAATGTAAGTAAATGGAATGAACAATAATGTAATGTAACATTCAATTAGGGCGGCGCCCCAAAATACGACATCTTTCCTTTTATAATATTTAAATGATAAATACTTTTTACTCAAATTCCCGCGATCGTCTGGCATCTCGCACAAATCAATTCTATAAAAATACTATTATCAAAAAGTAACAACGCCATCATTACTCGCGGGCTTCCTGTTCTTATCAGCTGCCTGTTGGTTTTCCAGGAAGTTCCATGGTCACACGTCGCTGAAGGAATACTACGAGAAGGAGAGCTGCGTCCACTACATCCACAACGTAAGCGCAGTGTCTTCATCTGCTTGGCTGTCAGGACAGGAAGTGACCTCATCGTTGGCAATCCAACTTCCTGTTGTAGATTAACGTGCCTCTGCTGCTGGTGAACTCGGCCGACGACCCCCTCGTGCACAACTCTCTGCTCACCATTCCTCGCACACTTGCTGGTAAATACAGAACATTTTGATGATTTTTTTTTCTTTGTTGTTGTTGTTTTGGTAGTTTGATTGATTTGTTTTTTTTTTTTTCCCTATGAATCTGATGGAGTTCATTTTGATGATAGTTTAGTTTTACCAGAATCTTAAGATGTATCTTGCAAGATGTATGAAGATGACTAAAATTGACAAAAAATTACAATATGTTTACGGTAGATGTATTTTGGGTTATATGTATACAGATTGGTGTAATAATATACTAATATGAATGTAATACTAATGTTACTAATGTAAATATGGAAAATGGTACAATTTATGTATAATTTATTCTTTGAATCTTAAATTTATATATAAAAAAAATTATTTTGTGTAAAATTGTAACCCTAACACTAACTCTGGTCACAATTCCTCACACTCTTGCTGGTAAATTATTTTTTTAAATTAATTTTAATGTGTATATTTTCAACACATTTATAGTTTTATTTCTCTGCAGTGAACGAAAAGAAATAATTGTTTTCTCTCCGTTGATCATAGTTCATCATAGCTTCTTGTTCCACACTGCAAAAAATCCATGTGGAAAAAAATAAGAAAATAAAAAACTAAATGAGTAAAAATGAATTAAATCAAGTAAAATTATCTTCCAATGGGGTGAGAGAATTTTACTTGGTAAGACGACTTGAAACGAGACTAAATAATCTTGTCACACGGTAGATTTGTTCCTGCATTTCAGTTCTTCTTCTCATTGGCTTTAATATAAAAAAGTAAAATTGAGAAACATTGTGTTCTTAAAATTAGAAGATTTCACTTGATATCTCTGTTTTCTTGTTTGATGACGATCTGTGTTAAAACATAATGTCTCCTTTGTAAAAATGTCTCGGTTTAGTGTAAAATATCATCAAAATTAGCCATTTTTTCCAAGCAAGTCCTATCTTCTTGAAATAAGCAAAGTCATCCCTCATTCTTAATCCAAACGTAGGTAATTTATCTTGTAAAAAGACAAAAGAACAAGATTTATTGTCTAATTTCAAGATTTATTAAATCTAATATAATATAGTGTTATATAATTTAACATAAGACTTAAATATAAAAAAGTAGCTAGTTTCTTAAATTGAGAAACATTGTGTTCTTAAAATAAGATTTCACTTGACGTTTCTTGTCTCACGAAGTTCTGTGTTAAAAAACATTACATCTCCTTTAAAATGATTTAGTGTGATACATCATCAAAATTGGCCTTTTTTTCCAAGCAAGTCCTATTTTCTTATAAAAAGCAAAGTCATCTCTCACTCTGTCTAAACACAGTTCCAAAAAATTACAAGATTTTTTTTTGTCTCATTTCAAGTTTTTTTTTTTTTTTTTCCAGCTTTTTTTCCTTTCAGTCAGGAACTAGCGTTTGTCAGTGCGTGAAGCGTGGTGTGTTTGACGTTTGCTCCGCAGAGAAGAAGGAGAACGTGGTCTTCGCTCTGACTCTTCACGGCGGGCACCTGGGCTTCTTCGAGGGCGCCGTGCTGTTCCCGCAGCCGCTCACCTGGATGGACAAAGTCATCGTGGGCTACGCCAACACCATCTGCCAATGGGAGAAGCAGAAGCCGCCGTGCCAGGACTCCGCCTCCTAACCACACCCCCCCTCCTGTCGTCACCAGTAAGAGTCGCCGGGGAAACGGTTAACGACACACGCGGACCGGAGGAGTTTAGTCACCGAACCAGAAGAAAGATCCGGAGACGTGATGGTTAATTAACGCGTTAATTTTGAGCTTTATTAACAATTTTTTTAAAAAAATTATTTTTTTGAACGACAAAAAACGACAAAATTATTTCATTATTTAAAAAATATATTAACGTTTCGGAAGAACCGGTAAACACTTAAAAAAAAAACCATTTATTATAAAGACAAATAAAATAAAACTAATTTTAATATAAGGATTATTATTTATTTGGCTTTCTCTTTCTTCACAGAAATGGTTCTGGTTTTTTTTGTTGTTGTTTTTTTTTCGTTTTTCGTTTTCAGTAAATCGAATTTGCGTCTGGATCTTCTCGTTTCTTTCTTCTGGTGTTCTGCTCAGATCTGTGCGTCTGGGATGTTGACGTCGTCGACCAACTAGTGACCAAATAACTAGTCCCGGTTTAGGGCCTGGTGACTGTTTAAGCACAAACCTTTCATCCATGTCACCATCTCTCCTTGATTAAAACCGTTTTCCACGATCTGGAGAGACGAGGCACTTTCCCCCACCTGGGC
This sequence comes from Paedocypris sp. Pulau Singkep, assembly GCA_017309775.1. Classification (NCBI taxonomy): domain Eukaryota; kingdom Metazoa; phylum Chordata; class Actinopteri; order Cypriniformes; genus Paedocypris; species Paedocypris sp. Pulau Singkep. Next base: position 1,243,317 of record MU204300.1, on the reverse strand, counting down.
CTTGTGGGTCGTGTTCCCATCACTTCTCACACACTTGTAAACCGCTAGGAGCCATATGATTGGCTGAGGGGCGGGATCATGTCTCAACCAGATTGTTGGTGGGTTGGTTTGGTGTTTGTGTGGGTTTGTGAACATCTCCGGCTTGTCGGGATTCGCGCTTTCGTGTCCCCAACACCTTTTTATTTTCTAATTTAGTGTTTCACAACACAACTTTGAGCGATCATTCTATACATTTCTACGTGTGAAACAAACGCCTAAAGTACTTGTACGTTCACAGCGGGGTTTTCAAATGACCAATCCTGCGCAGAGACCCGCTTGACTGACGAGTGCGCGACTGTTGGGTTTAATATCAACGATGTGCGTAGTTTGTCACTAGAAACGTGAATTTTGCCGTGATATTTGCCTCCGGTGATGTCATTTCCGGTTCTGATGGCGTGCCGCACTGGCGCCTCCTGGTGGCCGTGTGGAGAGATGAATGTGCAATCCGAAACGCGTCGACTTTGATGAAACGCCACACGTGTGTGAAACGACAGTCTGGACGAAATACAAACGTTTGAAAACACTCGTTGGAAAGAGCTTCTTGTTCGTAATTGCATTTCGCGAGTCTTGTCAATTTGCGAGTATAAAATTTGAACTATACATCTGAATTTGCATTTTCCCACGTTGATATTTGAGTTTACATTGGAGTTTGTGAACGTCGCAAAGATTTATTATCACTGTTCGACTTTTGTCCATTTTTGCGCATTTGAGTGAATGACATGGCGTTTTTTAGTTTTGGCCGACTCTGCGCTTCCAAATACATAAATGAATAGAAGAAGAATGAATAGAAATAAACGAGTAAATTAGTTCCGTTCAAATCGAAAACATTGTCGGACTTTGCAGCAAGTGTGCCAACATTTGTGTCAACGCAAACGTTTAAATTCGAAATGTGACGCAATTCGCCATCTCGATATTTCGTCGCAAATTCCAGCGCAAACTAAAGCTAATTTTCAGTCTATTCTAACGTTGAAATAATCTAACCTTTTTCAAATTTGTCCGGAATGTCGTTCCACACATTTGTTTGGCATTTTGTTGTTTATAGTGAATTTAAATTTCTTTTTTTGCCACCCGCAAAAAATCGGTTTACCTCCGAATGTCTCTCGATGTCTTTTTGCACAGAATTAAACCTTCTTATGTTGTTCGTCACTGACACTTTAACCAAAATCCTGCTCAACTGATGCTTTGTTTTATATTAATTGGTTTAAATGTTGTGTGTGTGTTTTTTTTTTTTTTTTCTCTGTAGAGGATTTTGATCGTGTGTGTTTAATGTGTTTGTCAGAGTTTCGTTCCGCTGGTTTTTTCTTCTCCAAGCCAAACCGAAACAGAACCGAGTGTCAAATGGAGATGTGTGTCATTCTGTTTTCAGAAGATTAGTTTGTATTTTTCACTGAAACATTACCTTCCGATTACTGGGATTACGGCAGTTATTCTGTCCCCATTTTCTTTTACAAATTTATATTCGTGCAGTTTGTGGTTCTGTTTCAGGGCCAAATGGTGTGTGATTAAGCAACAGTGATTGGTTACGATTGGTTATTGTGTAAAAAAAAAAAAAAGCAAAAAATAAATTATTTTCTCTTAAAACGCGTGTTAAGTTTATTCTTCATTGGCCTTCTGCTTGATATTAAGACTTGATATCATTGTTTTTTATTTTATTTTAATAAGGTTAGTTTAATAATAAAATTGTCTGTAGACGTTGGTGTGTTTTGAGTTTTTGCCGAGGCTCAGACGTTCAATGTGTCCAAAACGTGTATTTATTTCTTTTTAATTTTATTGAAAATCTCACGAGCTAAATCTATAAAAAAAAAAAAAAAAAAAAAAAAAAAAAAA
>MU204300.1:1197257-1233228 GCA_017309775.1 Paedocypris sp. Pulau Singkep | reverse complement strand
CTGTCTCTCCCTCTCTCACTCTCTCTCTCTCTAAGCCCCGCCCTCCTCACAGAAGACCAATCAAACCAAGGATCACATCGTGTATCACCCAATCAAAATGAGAAAGGTGACGTCTTTATAAAAACTGCTTTAAAAAAAAAAAAAAAAATACAGGACAATAGCCGTCCAATATCGTATACAAAACGGGACACGCAATTTAATTCTCAAATAATTTAAAGCGCGGTTGGCGAACCTACGTAAAGTGTAATGGTCCGTGAAAACCGGACGTTTTCGTGAATTTATAGAATTAAAAAAGAACCTAAAAAAAAGGCGTGTCCTTGGTCCCTTTTCACTGAAAGGACAAGGAAAATCTAAATCTAATCCCGTGTCTCTGAGCAGCTGGAGACCCACGATCCGCTTTAATAATCCCCATCTCGTGAGGCATCGGAACACCGTGAGAGTTCATTCATCATGCTGAGTGTAAATCTGAGATGTCAGATGAGATTTGTAAAAAAAAAAAACTGAGTGTGGGAAAACAGCAGATTAACTGGGACTTACTGCAGCCATTTTTCTCGAGACCCTCAAACAGCCGGAAAGGAATCTGTGTGGAGAGAAGATTTAGTTTATCAAAATCAACTTTTATTTATAAAGCACTTACAAAACAACTGTAGTAAAAACTACACAATTTAAAACACAATATAAAACGAGACTTAAAAAAACAATACGATAAAACGGCAATAAAAAATATATGTAGTTCAGCATATATGACAGTATAAATAACATAATAAATAACAGTAAAAACTACAATTTAAAACACAATATAAAACGAGATTTAAAAAAACTATGCAAGGCATTAAAAAAAGTAATAAAAATGAAAATGTAGTGCAGCATATACGTATAGTTCAGCAATATTCCGTCAGCATGTGTGTTACTGGTTCGAGTCCCAAGATGCACACGACATTATTGCTTGTTTTTGATTTATAATGTGTAGTACGGGAATGATTTTAAATTGTATATATTGAAAAACATTCGATAATTAGCAATGCTTGAAAAACAATTTTTAACAAGATTTAAGGTTTCACCTAAATAACGTAAATGTACTGTATATACGTAATTAAATTACAGTAATTGGAATTTGAGAGTTGGAATCGAACTTTAAAAATAAGGGTTTTTCAAATGTAAATATAATTGTTAACACGTATTTAAACGTAACAAAACATTTATGCAAAAAAAGCATGGCTTATTAATTCAGATTAATTTGTCTTTACGCATCATGCAATCACAAAAATACATTTAAACGTAATGGATGAATGCACACAAATTGCCACAATTTTAACACGTTATTCGTGAGGAAAATTCCATTCTATTTAATGTAAAACATAAAGAGAATAACGGAGATAAACACTCACCTCAGCGCTGGAGCTGTGGCTCTGTCCCGAGGGGAGATACTGCTCGCGCCCCATACACTCATGAATATTCACGAGGGGGCGGAGCAACACCTACAATCAAATATTGTTTTTACACTTTTCATTCTTGAAATTATTAGTTTGTTCATTTATTTGATTGTGATAATTCAATCATTCGCATTGTGCTTTGTTATATATTTAAAAAAAAATACAGAGAACTCCAAACAGACAAAAATGTATATAATTTAGAAAATGCATAGCTAGAAATGTTTTCTAAGTTATATGTATATAAATAGTTTGGCGGCGATTTTAAAAATCACGAAAAATCACATTTTATGTGCCGAGTATTAAAGACGAACACGTGCGTGTGTGTGTGTGTGTGTGTGTGTGTGTGTGTGTGTGTGTTGGTCGCATGCGATTACGTCATCTAGTTTCTACACAGGAAATACGTCGACCGTTACGTTTTTACGTCATTGTAATTAATGACTGCTTCAACCCGTATCAACGTGTGGTGATAATAAACGACGTTTTTTGTTAAAAAAATTTTTTAAACTACAGGAACCTAAAGCAGCATTTTGGCGCATGAACTTGATCTCAGGTATGATTCTATTAGATCTCAATCGTTTATGTCGTTTAAACAGTTTTGTTTGTTGCTTGTTTACTGTACAGTTTATTTTGAATCGCCATGAATACCACCATAACGTCACAAGTTAGTTTGGAAACTACAAATAGTTTGCTTATAATTAAGCAAAACATAAATACATATTGATTTGATGACAAATAAACATATTAATTTGTATAAAATGTATAGAAGTTGTATAAAAACTCTTTAATTTAACCAAGAAAGAGTCCTGCAAATAGTTTTATTTTAGAAAACAAACCCCAGCGGTTGTCTTCCTTGCGAATAGTTTGCTTCTTTTTATTAAACGAATAATACATTTGAAGATTTGGTTTTTATGGAACAAGCTAAAGAATTTAGTTGTGACATACAAATACATTCCGACGTGAAAAGGGCGTGTCAGACTCAGGCCGCCGTGTCAAATGAGTCCCGGGTCAGTCTTTGTTCCCGCGCTCATTACTCTCTCTTTTTTTTACTCTTTTATAATTACGCTCATTACGCTTGAGTTATTCCGCGTCCGCGAGTTTAAATAATTGTTTACTTTACTTTTACTTTACAGTCATTTGGCAGACTCTTTCGACAGCGAATTACAAAAGAGCAAGTTGCTACATACTTTCGTTTACTATCTTCCTAAAATGTGTTTGCTGGGAATGTGATTGAAATTAAGGTCAATTTAAAGTACCTACATTTATGGAATTACAAGTCAAATGTCTTGTAGGAAAGTATGTAGAGCATCTTCATAAACACATTCGGTATTTTATTTTTTTTGCACATTAAATATATGTATTTTTACACATTAAATTGGATACACCTGCTTTAAGATATTTAAAGTTTAATGTCATTTGTAAATATTTGTATTAGTCAAAATCAAATGTATTACTTATCTAAATGTGTAAAAATGTGGTGTGTGTTGTATTTAGTTATTTATGTTTAATATATTTTTAATAAATATTCTATAATGTTTATACTAATATATTTGTTTTATTATATTAATGTTTTTATTTATTCTTTTATATGCACGGATGTATTTAATGTTTAAGTAAAAGCTCTGTTTTTTTGTTTTGTTTAGGATTAACAGAACTTATATTTAATTACGTTTTTTAATTGTTTATGTAGAGCATCTTCATTAAAAAAATTCTATTCATAGTCGGTATTTTTTTTTGCACATTAAATTGGATACACCTGTGGTATCCAAATTGAATAAGTTTCATGAATGAGAGGTTACAACAACCCGTAATATCGTCTTACTAAAAGTCGTTTAGATTTAAACACGCAATATCCACTAGAGGGCGCCAGAGACCGCGCCTTTTCATGTCAACGAACAATATTAATTATGCTATTTGTTTCAGCTTGTAAGGACTCAATGTTATTCTTTTAAATAATCATAATATTCTAACTTGCCATAATAAACACCACCAATAATCAAATGAGATGAATGCAGGCCACAAATGAAACTTCTCACCACATAATTGTGCGAATCTTTATTCCCGTGTCACGTCGTTTGTCGCGATTTCCTTAAAACAAAAGCCATTTCTACACGTAGATGAACAAATCAGCCGAGCAACGTCTCAACAATCTGAAAAGCGTTCGATCAGTCAGTTAGTTTACTCGTAATCGCAATATCAAGTATAAAACTAGTTCAGTGTGTCGTGTAAAAAACGTAAAAATGTCAGTCTATAAATATATAAAAGCAGAAGATCGTCCGCTTTGTTCTTAAAGCCGTATACAGTCCGATACATCTTAAATCCAAAACATTCGAAATTCAAGAATTTTAGGGCTTTGGAAATTGTTTGACGGCAATTTAAAAAATGACGGAAAATCACATTCTAAATGATTCACCGAGTATTAAAGACGACATAAGATGAACACACGTACGTAAAGCAGTAAAATCCAGTTCCTAGACCGGAAACACGTCAACCGTTTTTACGTCATTATAAAAAAACTACTGCTTCATTATTCTCCCAGATTTTAACAATAAAACTATTCTTTTAAAAGCGTGTGATCTGAAGGACCCGAGGCCAACACTTTAAAGTCTGGTGATTGGTCCGCATCATCTTCACCCCACGACGGAGAAGATCTGAAGAACCTGAGGCCAAAGTCTGGTGATTCTCGTCCCATCAGCCCATGAAGCAGAGGAGAAGATCTGAAGACCATGACGGAGAAGATCTGAAGAACCCGAGGCCAAAGTCTGGTGATTCTCGTCCCATCAGCCCATGAAACAGAGGAGAAGATCTGAAGAACCTGAGGCCAAAGTCTGGTGATTCTCGTCCCATCAGCCCATGAAACAGAGGAGAAGATCTGAAGACCATGACGGAGAAGATCTGAAGAACCTGAGGCCAAAGTCTGGTGATTCTGTGATTCTTGTCCCATCAGCCCATGAAACAGAGGAGAAGATCTGAAGAACCTGAGGCCAAAGTCTGGTGATTCTGTGGTCTCGTCCCATCAGCCCATGAAACAGAGGAGAAGATCTGAAGAACCTGAGGCCAAAGTCTGATGATTCTCGTCCCATCAGTCCATGAAACAGAGGAGAAAATCTGAAGACCATGACGGAGAAGATCTGAAGAACCTGAGGCCAAAGTCTGGTGATTCTGGTCCCATCAGCCCGTGAAACAGAGGAGAAAATCTGAAGACCATGACGGAGAAGATCTGAAGAACCTGAGGCCAAAGTCTGGTGATTCTCGTCCCATCCGCCCATGAAGCAGAGGAGAAGATCTGAAGATCCTGAGGGCCAAGGTCTGGAGAGTCTGGTGAGCCATCAGCCCATGAAGCAGAGGGCGGCCATGACGGAGAAGCCGCAGAGCAGGAAGAAGACCTTGAGCAGGGGCCGCTGGGGCGAGTTGAGCTCGTGGGGCAGGATCTCCAGGAAGGTGATGTAGATGAAGGTGCCGGCCGCCAGCCCCTCCAGCACGGCCTGGATCAGAGCGCCCGCCCGCAGCTGAGACTCCATCACGCCGATGCCCACGCCGATGCCCAGCGGAGACATGAGGGCGAAGACGCTGATGTAGAGGGCCAGCCAGGCCGCACGCACCGCGCTCTGCACCAGCTTCACCGACAGGCTGAACACCATGATGCTCTTGTGGACCAGGATGGCCACGCAGATCTCCAGCACCTGAGCACACACACACGCAGCAGGTTTGAAAAAAAAATACGTTTTTTTAATGGAAAAAAACGGAAAAAAACGAACAGAAATTGGTGAAATCAGACGCACCAAACTCAAAATAGTCTTCGGAGATGCATTAATGTCATTAAACGGAAAAAAAAAAAACTCCATTAAATATATTCGACGATGAAAATAAAAGCCAAACACACACACACACACCACATTTTTACACATTTCGAAAAGTAATACATTATAACTTTTGTCTCAAAATAATTTTCGCTAATGGCTTACGAGAATGTGATTAAATGCAAGATCTGTCGATTTTAAACTCCGATACTAAAAAAAAATAAACAAGAGCTTCTACTTAAACATTAAATATATTAGTGTATATAGACACTAAATAAAAATATAATAAAACTAGGGCTGTCAAAGTTAACGCGTTAACTCATGTGATTAAATACATTTGTTTAATCGTCAAAATAAAATAATTGAATCGTTTGACAGCCCTAAAAATATATATATATATATATATATATTATTAAATATAAACATTAAAATATGTCTCAAAATAATCTTCGCTAATGCCTTAAAAAAACGTATAGAAAAATATGTTATTTAAATTAAGAAACGGGTAGAAATTGGTTAAACCAGACGCAGCAGGTTTATACGTTTTGCTTGACGTTTTATTCATCGTCGCCAGCAAAAACCTCAGACTGGCACTTTTTAGCTCGTCACTTGAACTTTTATCTCAAAATAATTTTCAGTAATGCCTTAAAAGAAATGTAATTAAATAACTAAATGAAAGTAAAGGCCAAACACACACACACACACACGCGCATCACATTTTACACATTTAGAGAAGTAATACATTTGAACTGCTGTCTCAAAATAATCTTCGTTAATGCCTTAAAAGAATGTAATTAAATGCAAGATCTGTGATTCTAAACAAAAAAAACCAAAACAGAACTTAAATGTTTAAGTATATTCATGTATATAAACATTAAATATAAATATAATAAAATATATATTAAATATAAATAACTAAATACAAGACAAACCACATTTTTACACATTTAGAAAAGTAATAAATTTGAACAATTTTCTCGAAAAAATCTTCTGTAATGCCTTAATAAAATGTAATTAAAGAGCTTCTACTTAAACATTAAATATATCCGTGTATATAAACATTGAATAAAAATACAAATAAAGTAAAACAAATATATTAAATATTATATTAAATATAAATAACTTAATACAGTACCATTGTGAAATATATTTAACAAACAAAATGAAAAGTAATAGCCAAACACACACACACACACACACACACACACACACACACACACAAACCACATTTTTACACATTTAGGGAAGTAATAAAGAACCACAGTATTTCAACGTGGTATTTCTGCCCATTTATTTTAGGCATTGCTAAGATTTTATGGTTGAATGTTATTTAAAAAAAAGTTATTTTTATTAAAGCCAATTACAACTGTCTTTTAATAAAAATGTATAAGGTTTTAATAGCTCAGTACTGTAGTTAAACAACCACAGTCATTTAATAAATAAAAAAAAATCAACAGATACAAATACAATAAACAGAACAAATACTATTAAAAATACGCCTAGTTTGTGCGATTAAAAATATTATATATGCCACCAATAATATAAATTATTATGGTATCTATAAAAATAATAATGGCTTCAGACGGTTGCGCGATTATATAATTTTGGAGTCGTGTATAACTTAACGGTTTTCAAAAATTGTTACATAAACAACTTAAATCTATATTTTTAATATAAAAAATATATATTTATATTTATGTATTTTATATTTTATATTTATTTATATTTATATTTAGGCATATTTATGTATCGTGATAACTATAATAATAATGGCTTCAGACGATTGCGCAAATATATAAAATTGGGAGTCTGCGCATAACTAAACTGTCTTCAAAAATTGTTACAAATAAACAAATTATATATGCCATTAAAAATATAAATGTTTGTATCGTGATAACAATAATAATAATGGCTTCAGACGATTGCGCAATTATATAATTTTGGAGTCGTGTATAACTAAACGGTTTTCAAAAATCGTTACAAATAAACAAATTAATATTTTTAATGGCATATATAATGTTTGTATCGTGATAACAATAATAATAGTGGCTTCAGACGATTGCGCAATTATATAATTTTGGAGTCGTGCATAACTAAACGTTTTTCAAAAATTGTTACAAATTATAGATGCCATTAAAAATATACATTTATGGATCGTGATAACAATAATAATAATGGCTTCAGACGATTGCGCAATGATATCAATTGGGAGTCTGTGTATAACTAAACGTTTTTCAATAATTATTTCAACGACGGAACGCAATGCGGAAATCTTGGCGAACGACTGTTAAGCGAGGAGGAGGAGTCACACCTTGGTGTCGGTGGTCTGCAGGCCGATGGCGAGACCCTCGAAGACGGAGTGAACGGAGAGCGACAGGAAGAGCATGAAGGAGCGGAAGGAGGAGTGAGCGTGAAGGTCCACGTGCACGTGACGCCCGCTGCCCTCCACCTCGCTCACAGAGTGCTGGGCGTGGCCGTGGGCGTGGCCCAAGAGCGGAGCCGCCTCCTCGCCCCCCCGCTGGCCCTCGGTGAAGGTCAGGACGATCTTCTCCAGGATCAGGACGGTGAAGAAGCCGCAGGCCATGATGAACTCCGCCAGGGGGAAGTCGGTCTGTCGGAGGCACAGGACTTTTATTATTGAAAGTAAGACCTAGCGGGATCCGCCCACGCCTTTAGAACTCAAGAGCGGCTTCAGCCAAACCAGAAGTGGAACCAGTCCATTTCCTGGAGAAAAGGAGAAGTTTGGATTGGATTTGGACTCGAGACGAGAAACAATCCGTTTCAGTTATTTTAAAAAACTACTTTTTTTTTGGTAGCAGTTCAGCTGGTTAGAAACGTTATTTTACGTTAAATACGTTTTTTTTCCCGTGTAGTTTCGTGACTTTTCTGACCTATTAGACGCAACTGTACTGGACTAAACTGACCAGCACTTCCTGTAAATAAGACCTGGAGCTGTTTGGTGTGAAACACTGTCTGTCCCAGGAAAACAGTCACGAGACTCGCCTGCTCTGGTCTCCTCACGGCCCTTCAGCACCATTATTAACTCTCCATTATTCATTTCTATTTCAGTGGACGATTTGAGACGAGAGCAGATTCAGAACGACCCAGGAATCTGAGGTTTGGCCCGTTATATCAGACCGGGTCATTTTCTGGGCTTCATCAGTTCAAGGTTCAACACGGTTTGAGAAATCATTCACTCAGTCGTGTTTGACCCTAATCATGTCAACTTTTAAAAATACTTGAGTATACTATTACATTTTTTTCATATAAAATATTATTAAAAAATATTAATATATTTATATATATATAGTATTTTGAAACTTCTTTTTGGCTTATTTGGTGTAATATTAAAAATAGGATTCAGTTGACATGTTTGTAACACCACGCAACATGTTTATGTTACAAAGATACTGCGTGAGTCGAATTGAGCCGTGTTAAAAGTTTAAAAATAACAAATACTTATGTATTTTTTTTTTACTTTGAAACTTCTGCTGTTTGTCTAAGTGAGTGTAATCTACATGTAAACAAAACATGTGTAACGTCCGCTACATGTTTCTGTTACAAAGATAATGTTCAGATCAGTTTGACCCTTCAGACAAAATAGAAGCTAAAAAGAGTCAGAAAACTGTGTTTGTGTGTTATCTCTCATTGTTGCAAAGAAACAAATAGTGTTTGATCTTTCTGACACGTATACATAATAAAAGTCCCCTGAGGTCAAACTGACGGTGAACATTATTGAGGCTCCTCAGGGTTAAAAGCGAAGTGAGTGAAGGGTTAATGTGGAGGTGGTCGCTCACGTCCAGGTCTCGTTTCTGCAGCTCCGCGTGGATGTCGGACAGATAGTCGGGGATGATGTCGAGCAAGCAGGCGGAGAGGAAGACGCCGCCCGCGAAGCAGCTGACGAAGCTCAGCACGGCCTTGTGGATCTCTGGAGACAGACAGACGGACGGACTGATGGATCACTGAGCCACAGGCGAGAACAATCACCTCATCACCACACACTGACTCAATCACCAGATCCTTATCTGCTTCTGATAAGACCAGGCCTCTCACTGAGCAACCCGTCTGAACATTAGCACCAAACCAATGGAATAAGTCTAGATGTTCTGGCGTATTATTATACGGGAACTTTATGTAGGTCCAGTCGGAAAAAAGGAAAAGGAAAAACGATCATGTGACGTTTCATTCTTCAACTTGGGGTGTGGTCCGTGTCGTCACTTTTAAGTAAAGGGATGCGAATAAATGGAATTACATTTGATCTGTTTTATATATAGAATTAAATAGAAAATATATTTATATTAATAAATAAGAATGCTAATAAATAGGGTTACTGGGATCAATCCATTCAAAATGTTTGTGAGGTGTGATTTGCCTAATGTGTCTTTTCTTTTTTCTTTTTTTGCCTGAGAATATGACACATCTAGTCTATAAAATATTGTGTTGTGTGTGTGTGTGTGTGTGTGTGTGTATATATAGTAAGAAAAAAAAATGTCCCCAGAAAACCAGCACATCGATTTACCTTAATTATGCAGGGAAAAATATGTGCGATTTACCTTAATTATGCAGGGAAAAATATGTGCTACTTGTCTCGGTAGAAGAGTATATTTTCCAGGAAAAGCCTTTTATTTTTCTTACTTTATGTACAATAAATCATTTTATTGACCGTGTATAGTACTTTGCTCTTTATTTAACAAGGCACCAAACGTGGTAGAATAAAGCGGTTATGGGAAGCGTTTTTGTCAGTCTGGCAGATTTTACAATCACTTTCGCTTCCATCATGACTCTTTCCTCGTCAGGTGACCGGTGTTCTAATATTCTGTCCTACACGGGAGAATTTCCTACATCGCACGATATACAATTACGTCATGTTCTGGCGTAAATCTGTCTTAGAATGCAACAGTGGTAATTAGACAATCACACTACAATAAAATGAAGAATATAAAGAATAAAGTTTGGTTACGTTTAAACATTTTCAACGAATGTTCACAAAATGTAGCATTTGCATTCCTGCTCGGAGTGTAGATTTTATTTTCAGAAATTTAATCTAGAAAAACACGTGTATAAAAGCTGATGAACGCACGTAGTTCGACGTGCTCGCTTAATGTCAGCGTTCTTAATTGTTATAAAACCAGTACAATAACATATATACAAACATTCATATAAGTATAAATGTAACCGCCTAAAGGATATTAAAAGAATAATGAGCGTCATTGCACAAGTGTATGTACTTTTTAGCGCGCGTGCGCATAGAGCCAAGTAGGAAATCCTCACGCGTAGGACAGAATGTTAGAACACCGGCCCGGTACATCACGGACCTCGAATGACGTGTCGTCAACAAATCACGTCCCAACATGTTTACACGCAACTTTACACACTACACATACCTGTTCCACTCGAGTCTCGGAACCATGTCATGCGCGCAGGGATGAAGCCGAAGAGCAGGGTGAGGAAGAGGAGCCCGAGCAGCGCGCCCACCTTCACCTGCAGCAGGTAATCCATCGCCGGCCTTTACTACCAGACTCCGCGTGAGCTACTCATGAGGGCCGGAGCAGGAGCAGGAGCAGGAGATCGCGACCTGTTTACAGCCTCATGCCGGACAGATGTAACGCGCGACGGCTCGTGACCGCGCACAAGTAACGTTCGCTCGGCGCGCCCCTTTGCGTCATCACGTACTGCGTCGTGACGTGTCCGGACGACTGTTGGATTTTGGAAATTTGTGATCGCATACTAACCGGAAATCGCTAATCAATCACAAATGAAATGTGTACGGTTAAAGAGATGTTTTTTTTTTTAAATGCTATGTAGTTGTTTTTAGAGTGTTAGTATTTAGTGTTTTGTTTTTGAGCCGCCGATCGCCACCTTTTGGTGTAACTGTGTTACTACAGTGGAAAGATCGAGGCGGTTTCGGATGCGCGGGATCCGAGAATCCCGGGGTGACGAGGCGGCACATGACGGTCTTGTGACTCGGAAGCAAGTCAAAGTAAAAATAACACCAGAGGGTTTTTTTGGCCGATTTGTGGTTCCCATGTTGGCTTCGTTTTTAAGTTTTATTTTATTTGATTGTAATGGTGGAGATACAGACAAACAGACAGATGGAGGAACGATAGATATATAGATAGATAGACAGACAGACAGGAAGATAGATAGATAGATAGATAGATAAACAGATATATATGGGATGGGTAGAAATGGGATAGATATATTTATATGGGATGGATGTATAGATAGATAGATAGATATCTGTATTTCTCTACGTATTGTAAAAAAATATATTATAGATACTGTATGAGATAGATAGATAAGTAGATAGATATGGGATCGATATATATATATATATATATATATATATATATATATATATATATATATATTTATATATATTTATAGATATAAACAGACAGATACCATATTTCTCTTTACATACTGTATTTGAAAAAATTCACAAGTCAGTATTGAAGTCTTTTTATGAAGTAACATTATTACACTGTATAAAGTTAAACATTTTTAAAATTATTTATTTTATAAATTTTAAAAAATCTTCTAAAAATTACAATTTTTAAAAAAATATATAAAAATCACATATATATTATAAAAATATACGATAAACAAAATATCCCCAAAACCCGGCAAATCTAACAATTATTCAAATGAATCTCAGCCTGAACCATGTGTCAGTGAACAGAACACTGAGGACTAATGTGATCACTGTGTTCCTCAGCTAATCCGCTCACTCAGTAAAATCAATTTCCTAAACTGACTCCACCAGCAGGTTTGTACGTCGGGTCCAAGTCATATCCGTCACACCGGAGCCACCCAACAGGTCCGAGTAAAGCGGAGAGTAAAGTTTCTCATTGAATATTCCTGCCGCTGCCTCGCCATCAATAATACAGGAGGAAGTTATTGTTCACAGCGCCGCAGAATTAAAGGGCTCGTGTGGGTCTTTCACTCGGGTTTCAGGCCTCAGACGGGCCACAGAGGATTTCTAGAAGCCCTGATTGTCCTGAGTGCTGATTTGGGGTCAGTTTTATCACGACATATGGCAGAGCTGGTCAGTGTCGGGCCCCGGGGTCACACACACACCACCTTTTGCTTGACCTTAACTGGTTAAAGGTTTATTGGAAAGGAAAAACATTTATATTTCTTTTATGTGTTTTGTGCTCTTTTTTTTAAATTACATTAAATATAATTACAATGCACTTTATTTTTTCAGGATTGAGATTAGTTTTTGATTCGGCCCTACACTGTCGTTTTCTGTTTCTTATGCCCCGCCCCCAATCTACATTTCTGTCTTTTTTTGACTGTCCGTCCGCTTCCGTCAAACGTTTTCTCTCTGTTGATTGCGCTGTTGTGTTTGCACCGTTGTATTTTTGCGCCTTTGTTTTTTTTTTCTTTTTCTTTTGTTCTCTTTTTTTTTTTTTTTTAGGATTATTTTTTAGTCATTTAAACTTTTTTCTCTTTGTTTTTGCTGCTGTAAAAACACAAAACATTTCCCCTTAAATTAACAAAGTCTATCTAATCTAATCTAATCTACTGTAATCTAATCAAATCTAAAACAATTCAATTAAATTCAATCAATCTGATCTGATCTGATCTGATCTAATGAAATAAAAAAGAATATTCTGTTTTGTTCTTGTATAACAAGAAAACATTAAATTTGGACAAGCTCTATGTGACATTAAGAATTATGTATATTATATATATCAATATAGGGAAAATGCTACATTTAACATATTAAAAGCAAATGTACTGATTGTAAAGCTGTAGGCAGAAACTGAGTTTTTTGTTAACTTTTAATTTATTTATTCAATGTTTTGAAAACTGGTATAGGTCACTTATAATATATCCTACCGTAATTATGCGAATATAAGCACACCCCTGATTTTTCTTTTAATGTTAATTAATAAGACTTGGCTTGTGTGACAAGCGTCCGCCTCTGGAAGTTCCTCGGCCTCTCTCCTCTCTCACGTTACGTCTGCTGGGACGTGTCGCCCTGAAGCTGCTGAAACATGAAGCTCGGGCTCTTCAGGATCCAGGTGGACGTCTAAGAAACGGCAAACGCATCAGAGAGAGGGATGGAGTCCGGACGAAGGCTTTGAAGGATCATGCTGGGTTTCCAGGACGATCTGTGGAGGACGAGCACTGGGCTGTTTACACGTGAGTTCTTTTCTTTTCTTTTCTTTTCTTTTCTTTTATTCCACTAAGAACACATTCAGATGTGACATTTAAAGTACAGTTTCTCAATGTACTGCCTGTTACTTTACCTTCTTTTAATGTTCTACTTTTTTGCCATGTTTCACTAATTATTGTGAATAATTTACTTTATTGCTCACTGTATTGCTTAATTGTTGCTTTATTTATCGTTTTAATTGTTATATTTTACCTATTACCCCTCTTCCTCTTGCCACTTTTCTCCACCCTGTTGGTTTTTAAATGTGCTATACAAATAAACTTAACTCGACTTGACTTGAGAACGTTCTGGGAATAAAAAAAAATGCACAATCATCTCTATTTACTCTCTTTGCCAAAATTAACAATTTTTCCCACATTTTTGAGCGCAGATGAACGATTCTCTTCTTTACCCCCCTCCCCCCCAATTCCGCACAGTGACTTTACGTTGGACTCTGGATCTACGAAAAGCACTTTTTCCCGATCTGTCTTTGTTCACGTAGAGGATCGTGAGCGCTTCTGTGTGAAAGTGTAGTCAAGTGAGAGTCATTAAGATTTAATGTGCCGTCCAGCGTGTGACACTTCACTCTCGATGTCTCTCTGCCAGGAGACACGCACTCGCTGGCATCTACAGAAGACCATGTCGTCCATTCGTCCTTGAGGCCATGAGACCTGCGATGGACAAGCTGGGGATAGTAGTAGTGCTTCTGCTGTTCCTGGAGCAGGTACCGGCCGCTGTGAAAGGTGAGACTGATCGCCTGTCTAATGTCTTCAGTGGCTTCTCACTAGGAGACTTGGACTCGTGTCCGAGAGGTTGCCGATTCGAATGCCCCTTCGTCTTTGAAAATATTTTTATACTTCATCTAACTCAAAGCATTTCGTTTTCTGACTAACCATCAGTGTGAATTTGTGCGTCATCCAAATTGAAAGTAAGTCTTTTAGTGTAAATTTTGTTTAAAGTAAAGTAAAAATGTGGTTTGGAGCCGGAGATGAGAGCCAATGAGAAGCTTGCATGTGCTGTACTCTTGTAACTCTTTTAAACTTTAAAATAAATCATAAGCACAATTCCATGATCTTGTTTTATTGTGAGAAGGAGCAATAGAAGCTATTTGCTGCATTTCTACCTGTTTGCCATTCCTAAAACGGGAGGCGCTGTTGCTGCCTGTCTATTAAATGGACCAATAGAGCAAATTTCCCACTAATTGGAGTCTCTTTATAAGGCAACTTATTTGAATAAGTCGTTGCTCCACCTCATTACACCTCAGTGGTCAGAACACATGGATTTCTGTTCAGAATTTATGATATAATGTTTGATGCTCTTATACAATTTATTATTATTTAAGTTCAACCCGTCAGTACACAATCCTCAATCAACAAACGTTGCAAACATACGCATATATTAGGAACGTTCTTCAACCAACCAGATGAGAAAACGTATCATTTTCAACTTAAAAACCTAATTTGATTCAAAGATGTTTTTTTGCAATGGCAAATAGTGCATAGTTCATTCCTTTCAAATGTAAAAATGTTAAGTTGGTCCAAAGTAAAGTGATTAGGTATAACGAGCAATTTTTTTTACTTTGACACTTTTCTCATTGGTTCTGCAACTACTGGGGCACATTGACAATCTCACTTACTTGTACTCGCTAGACAACCAGAAGGAGGTTCAGAGGGACGCGGTGTTGAGAGATCTCATTGACGCGTGGAGGAAAAGTGGAGGATGGAGTGCCCGGGCACAAAGAGACCCCCACTCGGTCCTAAAGGGACTAGTGGGCAACCTCAAGTCTTTGGGACTGCTGCCGAGGAAAAGTCCGAGTCTCCTGGGCAAAGCCTTGGATCGACAGCGGCTCTCCGGCTTCCTCTACAACATCTCCATGTACCTGCAGGAGATGAGTGCGGAGCTGGACGACAAGCCCTTCAGCGACGAGCAGTTCTGGGAAACCCTACTGTACTCTTTGCTCCAAACCGGCCGGGACTCTTCGGACCCTCCGCGCCCCACCATTAAGCTCCAGGACCTGTTCCTCTCGGTCCGGGGCAGCCCGCACTGGGACGGTCTCCTGGCTCTGATCCAGAGCGTCCTGACGCTGAGTGAACGGCAGCCGCAGAAGCCCATCCTGACCTTTGTCCATCAGAACTGGAGGACCATCAGCGCCCTGCTGGAGACGGTTCTCCAGGCTCTGGTGAGCGGGACGTACGGCCAGGCCGTGGCGGGTCTGCAGGGCTTCATCTGCGTCCTGAAAGGCCGGAGCGACTGCGTGTTCAACCTGGGCTGGCTGGAGCAGCTCCTGAGCTTCCTGGAGAGCCGGAACTGGAGGCCGGTGGTCAGTCTGCACCCGCTGGGCGTGGAACTGGCTCAGAAAGACGCCGGGGCTTCCACGGGACGCTTCAAGCCCTTCCTCGTGCCTCCCGAGCTCCTGCTCCTCAACCAGTCGGACGCGGAGAGTCTCGGCTCCATCCAGACGCTGCTTCTGCAAGCTCTGTCCCGGTCCAGCACCGGAGAGAAGGCCGCGGCGTTTGCTCAGAGGAACCCGGGACTCCTGCGGGGTCTGGATGATCTCCGACAGGGCTTCCTGCGCAGGGTGGGCCGGGGTGTGTACCGGAGCCTGAGGCGTAAAGTCTCGCACGTGACCTGGGCTCTGCTGGAGGACGTGAGCAGCGTGGTCGGGGAACCGAGGTACAGCCACTACGGGCGATGCTCTGTAGGCAAGTAGTTCTCACTTTACTGGTCATACCCTGGACTGACGCTCACTCTCTGTTGGCCGCATGAAAAAACGTGAACTGTATTGTCGTTACAGATAGTTTTCCCCATGTGTAAAGCGGTGTAAATTACTGTAAAAACATCTTTTATAGGGTCACAGTTTCATATGCTGATAATATTCCTAATGTGCTGAATGCCAGAGGTACCTGAAAATCATACTTGAGTAAAAGTACTAATACCTTGCTGTAAAAATTACTCCGTTACAAGTTACAAGTCAGCAATTCCAAGAACGAGTAAGTCATAAAGTATCTTATTTTAACTTGAGTATTTTACTCCTACTGAATTTATGCCTATAACATCCAAGGAATGTGAAAAACAAGAAATTCTTTAGTTTCAAAATGGCAGAACAGAATAGATAAAAAAGAATAAAAGTTAGTCTCGGTCAAACTCAAATGTGTAAAAAAAGTGTAACCGCTAATTTGTGTTTTCGCGATTGAGCTGTTAAACAGCATCCAGTACCTTCAGCATCCTGCAGATGGCGATATCACCTCGTCTGCCCTTGTAATGAGTGAGACACAATGTCACAATGTAAATTACAATGTAACAAGTAAGGGTAAGTGTCCATTCAAATGTAGTGGAGTAAAGAGTACAGATAGTCAATCACACATGTAGTCAAGTAGAGAGTAAAAGTTGCTTGTATTTATGATACTCAGTACAAGTACAAAGTAACAAAAATACTCAAGTAACAAAGTCCATTTACTCAAGTAGTTTACACCACTGCTAAATGCTAATGATATGCTAAGCGTTACTATCATGCTAGGTCTTATTTTCAAGACTAGTCCTTAATTTTTGGACAACCTTAAAATGCTGTTAATGTCTAATTTCAAAATCTAAAAGCATAATAGTCTGAAATAGAATGTTCTTGAAACAGTCAAAGGTCAGAAATGTCCAGTTGGTAGCGTTTGGTTTACATGAACGTGAGCGTCGTTTTATGCCAGAACGAAGTCTTTGACCGCGTCGACCCGTCGCTAAAATCACAAAGCGTCTCTCGTCATTAGCCAGATCACCGAGACTGTAAATCCTATAGCCGAGATAATCTCCTCCACCTTTTGTTAATGTCTGTAACTATAGACGGCTAGCATTATGCGCGCGGCTATGCTATTACACCGCGGCTAATTGCAGAATGCGGCTCTCCTTTTCCCTCTTTAATCAAGTGTTTGATTCGTACTGACCCGGAACCTTCCATTCACTTTTGTTTGTCCTACACAGGTGACCTCAGGCAGCTGATATTGTGGTGAGTGTCTACTAACTAGTTCTACTAACTTCTTGACCAGGGGTCGGGAACCTATGGCTCGCAGACAAAGATTTAAAAATATATAATGACGTTAAAAATAGAAAACGTTCTCCAGTATTTCAATCCATTCATTTCCTGGTTGCGGGCAGCTGGAGCCAATCACAGCTGTCCTCGGGACAAAGCTGTGTTTTTATTGGATAATAAATAAAGACGAGGAGTGTGTCGTACTTTGTGGATGGAGTACTTACGGATGGAGTAATTCGCCTTTGTGGATAGTGAGCAGCTTCTGTATGGAATTGGATTGAAAAAATATCAAACGTAAATTCACAAACGAACCAAAATTGAAGCATTCTTGTTTTGTTTTGTTTTTTCGTTGCGTTTCAGATTTTTACACTAGTGTAGCATCCTTGTACGAACAACCGCGGGACGTGCGCTGTGTTACTACACCTGACGTTTGTTTTGTCAGAATTTTGACGCAAATTAACAAATTAAATAATCGCATGCGTTAACGCGTTAACTTTGACAGCACTAGTATGTATGTATGTATATTTTAGAAACACGCACTCACACATATGATAGATTCACTCAATGTTGTATATATTTATTCTTTACATTTCATTACCCTGTTCTAGACTTTGCGGAACGTTGACGTGATTTGTTTTGCGCGCACAGGGGAATCCGACACAACCTGACGTGGAACGCTCAGGCGATGGGCTTCAGCTCGGAGGATTTGCCCAGCAGGCCCGCGTTCATGTCCTGCCTGTCTTCAGATCCGGACAAGCCTCCCAGAAGACCCACAATGCACCGCTTCTGGCCTTACCTTCACAATCTCAACGGCTCGGACCTGTCGCTCTCGGCCGAGATCCTGGAAGCCGCGTGTAACTCCTCCATCCCGGGTCTCACGGGCGTGTCCAACTTCACCGTCTTCCTCTACTGCAATCTGTTTGAGGGTCCGGACACCTCGCAGGACCCCGGGGCCGGACGCTACGGAGCCGACCTGCACGCCACCTGCTCGGACGCGGCCTGGTACCTGGCGGCGGCTGAAGAGGACTTCCTGTGGGTGCACGTCTGCAGCGAATACTTTGCCCACGAGTTTAACAGAACCGTCTGTGCCAATCTGAGCTTCTGGCTGCAGCACGCCCGCCAGGTACGTGATCCTTCTTCGTAATGACGGAGACGAAAATATTCTGGTCCCTCGCTACTTCGCGGTTCGACTATTGCGGATTTTTTTTCTTTATTACATATATTCGCGGATACATTTTTTCCCGACTATCTCGGTGGAGGATGCGCGCAGACCGCCGCCGGACGGGTCTCACCGCGGAGAAGCGAATCGCTATGTCGGACGTCTCCCCGCGACCACTACCGGGCCGCCAGCTGTGGAAAACGCGTCCGTGCCTGCGCGCGCATGTGATCCTCCCGTTCACACCCTTGAATATCTCCGCGGGGACGACGCGTGCGGCGGGGAGATGTTTGTTAACATTATTTTAATAAAGAATACTACGCGAAAAAAGTGTTTTAAAAGTCTGAATAAGTGTTAAATAAATATGTAAATGTTGTTTCTCCACTTCGCGGAAATTCACCTATCGCGGTCGAGCTTGGAACGTATCTACCGTGATAAACGAGGGATTACTGTACCGTATTTATGCAAATATAAGCACCCCCTTTTTCTCTAATTTTTAACGCTCCAAAAATTCGTGAGGTGCTTATAATCGCCAATTTAAAAAAATATGCGCGTAGATTTAAGCCTTTTTCCGTATTTCATGTCAGGAACAATCACAAATACTACAGAGTAAAGCGTTAGAGAGCATAGGTTAAAAATATAGCATTAATCATATGCAATCTATTTTTTTAAACCAGAATAAATCTATATTATAGACAGAATTTGCAGTTCAAATTCACTGCACGCAACTTTGAGTTCCTCACCAGAACTTTCCTGCAAAGGTGGAAGCTGCTTGGCACCAGTAACTCAACCAGTCGAAGAAACAAAAATGTCTTCTATTATTCTTAAGTGTCTGCCACCACAGTAATTTAAAATTATTGTGCAAAAATAACACTTTATTCACAATTTATTGTGTAGTAATATTTTACAAAGCGCAGAACTCGTCCCACACTTCCTGCTCAAGCGGCTGCCAATCACATTCTCACCAGCCAATCAGAGTAAGGGGAATGTGAATCTCGTGCCAGAAGTCCAAACCAAAAAAAATGAAACAAACGAAAAAATTTGAAGCGGAAAAAAAGTTTCAAGCGATAACGTCAAGAGTGCAAGCAAAAGCTAATAAACCGAACGCAATTGTGAAGCATTTTCGTTCGTTTCTTTGATGTGATATTTTTTGCACTAATCTGATTCCATAGCACAATAGTCTGGATTAGAGTGTTCGTCAAACAGCCAGAGGTCAGAACAGTCCAGTTGGTAGCTTTAGCTTTACAAGAATCTGAACGTGAGCGTCGTTTTTAAACAAGAGCGAGATCTTTGCGTCAAAGTCGTCGCTAAAATCCCAAAGCATCGCTCGTCATTAGCCAGATCACTGACTGTAAATCCAATTCAAGTTCACAGCACGCCTCTTTAAGTTCCTCACCAGACCTTCTCTGCCATCTCAGGTGGAAGCTTCACGGCACCAGTATCCCAACCAGTCGAGCATCGATGAGCTCTGCCTCCAGCTCTCCTCGGACACGCCCTCACCGCCTCACGTGGATCCCACAGAGAGCTGCCTGACGCTCCTGAGCAGCCCCACTCTGACGGCCCAAGACTTCCGAAGATGCTTCCTGCCCAACAACACGGCCCTGGTGAGCTCCCTGTGCGGGGACCACTCCTCCCAAGCCCCCGAGGAGGGAAGCTGGGCGGCCGAGTACTGCTCCAAAGTCCAGCCCCACCTTAGGGAGCCACCCTGCCACTACTCCAGCTGGAGGGCCGAGCAGTTCCTGAACGCCAGCGCCCTGGAGCTCTGCAAGGGCCAAGCTGGTCTGAGGGAGCTGGTGTGCGGGAACATCTCGCTCTACCTGGCGCTGGTTCTCCAGCAGCCCTCGCTCCTGGACTTGTGCCTGGACCCGCAGCAGGAGCTGGAGAGCAGGTGCGTCCTCCAGAGGCTGTTCGACATGCTGCCGGCCCCCTACGACTTCGACACGTCTCGGCTCTGCGTCGACCCCGTGCCCGTCCTGCAGGAGGCCGTCCTGAAGCTCGGCCGGTGCCGGGGGCTGGTGGAGGAGCGCAGCGGCTGGCTGGACACGGTGGGCTACGTGCTGCGGATGCTGGACTTTGTGGTGAGGCACTCGGAGGGTCTGGAGGAGGGCGAGAGGGAGGTGCGTCAGGGTCTGGGTCAGGCCATCCTTCTGTCCAGCCTTCAGGACAACGCCTCCTTCTGGGCCACCCTTCGCCCCGACGCCTCCCTCAGCGTCCTGCACGCGGTGGCCCTCTTCCTGAAGAGGGAGCCGAACGCCACCTTGAAGGAAGATCTGCTCAGCTGCTTCAGTGTAAGTTCCGGTTTAAAGGTCAAAGGTCAAAGTCGGCGTTATTGTCAACTCTGCTGTGCGTACTGGAAAATTGCTTTCTCTGCTCGTCCACGCTCTTTACCGGTAGACATACATTTTTACAAGAATACAAAAAAATGTGCACATTTTCAAGTACTAGTACGAGTACAAGAAATGTTGTGCGATTTGTGATTACAGATATGAATGTGCGATTTACAGAAAGTGCCAAAAATGTGCAATTTACAAGTACTAGTACAGAGTTGTGCAAAAAATGTTGTGCGATTTGCAATGACAGATAAAAATGTGCAATTTGCAGAAAGTACCGCGAAATGTGCAATAGTCACAAAGAACACAATGCAGTGAAAATGAAAAATGTTCATTTGAAAATGCAGTGAAAATGATGTATGTATGTAGCGCTTTTCTTATTGAATCAGATTGGTGCCAAAAATTGCGTAGAATTCAAAGAAACGAACGGAAATGCTTCACATTTACGTTTGCTGTTTATTTTTCGCTTGCAATTACGTTTGGTTTTTTTTTCGCTCGGAATCTTCACGTTTTCGTTTTTGAAACTTTTTTTACGCTTCAGATTTCGTTTGTTTTTGCGTTTGGATTTTTGACCCAAGCTTCACTTGGGAGCGACCCTTACTCTGATTGGCTGGTGAGAATGTGATTGACTGGAAGAGGGGGAGGAGTTTAGAGAGTGCTGAAACACATAATCGGAATGATTAATAGGTAAACATTTAATATTTTCGACACTAATCTGATTCCATATTTTCTTAGTTCCAGACCAACGCTCTGCGGACCAAGTCGCTATGTGAAATTAGGGAAAACATTCGTCTTTAAAGAAGAAAAATGTCCGTTGTTTATCTGTGCTCAAAAATTAGGGAAAAGAGTCGGTTTAAAAAAAGGAAAATGTCAGTATGTGATGAATTATTGGCCGTTTTGCCGCTATTCTGGTTCGTTTTGGCTGATTAACACATTTGTAACCGCGTCAACTTATTTCAACCGTATTTATGCGAATAGAAGCACCCGCTTTTTTCCAATTCCAGCAGCTCAAACACTTACGGGGTGCTTATACTCGCCAATTTCAAATATGCACGTAAATATAAGCGCTAAGTTTTCAAGATTTCCGGTGAGGAGCAATCACAAATACGTACTTTTAGAAATAAAGAAACATTAGCAGCGGCTAAATAACCTGTTAGAACAAAAATTAATTATTATTGGAACAGACGGAGCACCCGGTAAATTAGCGCTAATGGCTAACGGCTAGAGACAAAGTCCAAAAGCGTCGAAAAACAGTCTCAGGGAGTCAATAGCTGGGAACAGACACAATCAAAACGCTGGGTTTGCCGAGCAGGGGAAAATAATCCTTTAAGCAGCTTCTGGCATTTTCTCTGCGCCTGCGAGCCAGAACTTTCTCTGTAAGTCGTATTTTACTCAGCTGATCTGCTTGTCTTCCCACAGCCGGTTCTGTGGGACCTTATTCAGCGAGAGGGGAACTCGTCTGCTTTACGCTTCTTAATCCAGGTCAATGAATATTTTTGTAGTTTCTTCTCCAAACCAAGGCCTTTCCTAGCCAGTTTAATTGCTATATGAATGCGTTATTTCCACCTCCATC
Source organism: Paedocypris sp. Pulau Singkep (assembly GCA_017309775.1). NCBI lineage: Eukaryota > Metazoa > Chordata > Actinopteri > Cypriniformes > Paedocypris > Paedocypris sp. Pulau Singkep. The sequence goes on along the minus strand of MU204300.1, from coordinate 1,210,757 downwards.
CGTGTTTAAGCTGTTGGTGTGTGATGCAGGAGTATCTCCAGATGCCCAGTGAAGGCCTCCGCAGCGTGGTGCTGTCGGCTGAGAAGGACGCGGTGAAGAGATTCATCGCTCATGTTCATGAGAGCTGGGCCGAGCTTCACGTGGAAGCCATACAGGTGATCCAAACTCCTGCTAAAGAACCAGCGCTAGCATTGACATTCCAATGCGTTTCTATCGAAATCGATGGATTTACATGATGGTTTGGGAAATTCCAAGTTTGAAATTTTACCTCAGAGATCGTGATTTTGGCATTTCTATAGCATCAGTATATGATATAAATGATGGAGGCGTGTCTTTATTGAGGTGCGTCATGAGTGAGGCATGTGATCAGGGAGGCGTGGCATGAATGAGGCGTGTACAAATCTAGGCATGTCATGTGTGAGGCGTGTCATGAGTGAGGCGTGTCACAAGTAAGGCGTGGCATGAGTGAGACATGACGCATGTAAAGTTTGAGGCGTGTCACAATTGAGGCGTGTCGCAAATGAGATGTGTCTTGATTGAGGCGTGTCACGATTGAGGTGTGGCATGATTATAGCGTGTCACGAGTGAGGTTTGTGAAAATAGGGGCGTGTCATGTGTGAGATGTGTCATGATTAGGGCGTGTCACGATTTATGAGTGAGGCGTGTCGAATTGTGAAAGATTCCTGAAACAACCCAAAAGTCACAATGACCTAATTTGTTACATTTCATTGCCTCGTTTGTGCCACGCCTCACTTGTGCCACGCCTCGCTAAGGACTTGCCTCCCTCAATTATATCATACACACTAATAAACTAAATTGTAGTGTACCTCGTATTGATAAAAAAAAAAAGCACAAATCTTCTGAAATATTTTTTTTTTTTTTTGAAATTTTGAAATTTTTGATTTTTTTAATCTTGTGTCCTCAACAGGTGTCTCCAAAAGAGCAGGAAGCAATGGAAACCATGACGGCCGCCTTCATCCACAAGTTCCCCCACGTCACGCCGGAGCTCTTCGTCAACCTCTCCCAGTTCATCCCCTACATGTCCGTCTCTGACATCATGACCTTTCCCGCCTCCCTCATGACCAACGACAGTGTGTACGTCTACTCCTCCACCTCTGCATCACGCTGGTGAAATGTGAAATTTTTTGTAAACTTTCGTTATTTTTGGCATTTGGTGTTCCTCTCCTCAGCCTGATGAGTTTCAGTTTCATTGTCAAACCCACTCTTCCTGGTCAAGCAGCTGTCAATCACATTCTCACCAGCCAATCAGAGTAAGCCCCACCCCCCACATGAAGCGAAAAAGAACGAAAAAAAACTGAAGCACAAAAAAAAAAGTTTCAAACGAAAAATCTAAAAAAAAAACAAACGTAATTGCAAGCGAAAAGTAACAAAAACAAACGTAAATGTGAATTTTTTTGTAAACTTTCGTTATTTTTGGCATTTGGTGTTCCTCTCCTCAGCCTGATGAGTTTCAGTTTCATTGTCAAACCCACACTTCCTGGTCAAGCAGCTGTCAATCACATTCTCACCAGCCAGTCAGAGTAAGTTCAAGTTCAAATTCATTTGTATAGCGCTTTGGTCCGAGACCAACGCAAAGACGCAAAGAGTAAGCCCCGCCCCCCACATGAAGCTAGTGCCAGAAGTCCAAACAAACAACGAAAAAACCTGAAGCGCAAAAAAAAAAAAAAAGTTTCAAACGAAAACGTGACAAGCGAAAAATGTAAAAAAAACAAAAAAAAACAAACGTAAATGTGAAGCATTTTTTTTGCCGTTTGGTGTTCCTCCCCTCAGCCTGATGGCCATCAGCGAGCGCAGCCCTGAGATGAAGCCTCCTCAGAAGCAAGCCTTCGTCAAGCGCCTGCTGCAGTCCAGCCTGGCCGGAGACGTCTCCTCCTGGCCTCCACACTTCCTGTCCTCCATCCTGCCTCTTCTCCCGCATCTGCCCGTCAGCCACTTCCAGCAGCTCACCACCCTGCAGGTCAGCGCCAGCACGATGTAATAGTAAAGAAACTGTAACTTGCTGAGTATCATTATTTCATTTGGTCATTATGGAAAAACTTTGGTTTTTGTCGTTGGTGTTTTTCCATAATAAGTTTTTCGCTTCAAAATGTGTTGTCGTGTCGGCCGCGGTCAATAGTGTGAGTATCTACTGAAGCAATGACTCGGCAATTTTAAAAAGCATTTAGTTAAATCATACAGTGATCAGAAAAGTAATTTAATCACAAAAGTGTAAAGTAATTGGTTACATTTTAAAAGTGCACTGGCCAGCGCTAGTTGTGACCGCCGCGCTCCTCTTGCTCAGCTCAGCCCTCTAGTGGAGATGCTGGGCAACAGCAGTCTGGATGCCACCAGGGGGCGCCATGTCATCCGCACCGTCTTCAGCCGGAGCCACAATCTGAGCGCCGATCACATGAGCAGGTCGATCTCCGCTCCGCTCCGCTCCGCTCGGACTGTGTGATTATGGAATCAGATTAGTGCCGAAAAATAGCAAACGTAAATTTCTAAGAGACCAACAGAAATTCTTCACATTTCCATTTGTTTTTTTTTTGTGCTTAAAATGACATTTGGCTTGTTATTTTTTGCTTGCAATGTTCACTTTTTTGTTTGATACTTTTTTTCCCCGTTCGTTTCATTGTTTTTCATTTGGACTTTGGGCACAAGCTTCACGTGGGGGCGGGGCTTACTCCGATTGGCTGCTGAGAATGTGATTGGCAGCTACTTGACCAAGGACCATTTAGCGAATATGTCATTGACTGCTTTTTCAATATTAGTACACAATAAACTGATACACAAATGGATAAACACTCCATACAAAGTTGTTCTGACTGAATGTGTAATGCACGGTACCAGAAAGAGCGCTTAAAACAATTTTTTTTTCAAACGAACGTAATATTTGGCATCAAACTAAGAAAAATGAAAAAAAAAAATGTAAAAAATTGTTAAATATGAAAAAAAAAAAAATGTTTTAAAATAATGCAATAAAAATTAACAGAATGAAAACAAAAATCAAAACATTGACATGTTTCCGAGCATATTCAAGAATACCACCAGACACAACTTTCCATGGAAAAAAAAAAAAAATTCGGGTAAAAATATTGCCCCGCCCCCGGTAGATAAGAATTTTTGATATCTGGGAAAAAATGGTATTGATCCCAAATTTTTGGACATTGGACAATACAAACCGCTCTGGAAGCCTAATTAAGCGGTAAATTGGCACCACCTGGTGTTCCAGCATCAAATTACATCTAAGTTGGGGAAAAAAATGTGAAGATTTTTTTTTTTGAAAATCTATTAAAAAATCATTAAACATAGCGTGACACTGGTGTCTCGGTACGCATTATAGGGTTAAGTGCTTGCTAAACTCCTCCCCCACTTCCCGGTCAAGCAGCTGTCAATCACATTCTCACCAGCCAATCATAGAATAGGCCAGAAGTCCAAACAAAGAACGGAAAAACCTGAAGCGCAAAAAAAAAAAAAAGTTTAAAACGAAAACGTGGAAAATGTAAAAAAAAAAAAATCTAATTGCAAGCGAAAAATGACAAAAACAAACATAAATGTGAAGCATTTTTGGAAATTTCCGTTTGATCTCTTCGGCACAATTTTGATTCCATAAGCCCCGCCCCGCTGACCTCCACCCTGCCCCGCCCTTCAGGCTGGGCGACCTGGTGTGCTACCTGAACACGGAGGACCTGTGGGCGTGGCTGTCTGCCCCGCCCCTCTCGCCCGTCCTGTGGCAGCAGCTGGCGCGGTGCATCTCTGAAGGACACATCAGTGGAAGCGGCAGAGTAAGATGCTCTCAGGTGGAAAGTACTTGAGTAAATCGCACTCGAGTGCTTTCAGAAATTCTTTGTTACTTTGGGTATTTCTGTACATCTTGTAAAAAGTTGTGAGAATGAGTTTTGCAAATATCAGTTTTCACAAAGTTTGCTACTAGATTTGACTTTGTTTTCTGTGATGTACACGCTGTGCGAAAACTAATATTTGTGTCATTCTCAAAACGTTTGGCCACAATTGTAAAATATATGTATTTTTGTACAAAATTGTTGTATTGACTGTGCAATTTTTGTATTTTGCACATTTTATTGTATTTTTTTTATAATTCTTAATATTTTTTATCATGTCTCTTCATCTTCAAAGTTTTTTCGATTGTGAAATATATTTCATTGCATGTTGTACCATGTATAATGTGTATAAGACAATTCGAATTTGCTATGTGTGCACATGTATAAAACAATTGATTAAAAAAAAAAAAAAAAAAAAAGTATAACGAGCACGTAAAGAAACTAGAAAAAACTCTGAGCAGAGTATTTGTACTTGTATTACTACTTGTACTTTAATGATTGCGTGAATTCATCGGGACTGCGTGGATTGCAAAGTTGCTTTTATTTTTGAAACTCAGTTATATAGTACAAAGTACAAAGTAGCCAAAAATACTCAAGTAAAAAAACATTTCCAATATTTACAAAATGTACAGAAATCCCTAAAGTGGCTGAAGTGGTTTCCAGCTCGTCAGGTGTTGTTCTGCACACAGGTGTCTCACTGGCTGGGCGTGGCTCTCCGGCGCTTTAACGCCAGCGTGCTGACGGCGTCTGGGATGGCGTCTCTTCACGCGCTGCTGCCACAGATGGGAACTTCCTTCCTGGAGACGCTGTCTTCTGCTCAGACACTGGATCTCCTCACGCTTCCTGGAACACCAGACTTTCCCCCGGCGCAGGTGGAGACGTCTGAATACACGCTGCTATAATTGAAATCCAAGTGGAAAAAGCCTTTATTAGTTCCACAGCGGGGAAATTTCACGTCACAACAACAACAGCAGGAACAAATAATTCAATAATTTAAATAAATAAACAAACATTACTATAACACACTGCCCGCATCATAATAAACAAACACAAAAATGCAGATGAAAAAATAAGAGGATAAAAAAACGACTTAAATCAAGTACAATGATCGGCCAATGGGGTGAGAGGATTTTACTTGGTGAGACGGCTTGAAACGAGTCCTAACAAATTTAAATTTAAATAAATGTAAACAAATAAACAAACATGACAATAACACACTGCAGGCGTCATAATAAACAAACAAACAAACACAAAAAATGTACCTGAAAAAAAAAAGAATAAAAAACGACTTAAATCAAGTACAATGATCTGCCAATGGGGTGAGAGATTTTTACTTGGTAAGACGGCTTGAAACAAGTCATTATTTTTATAGTTACTTAATAGAGTAACACTATTTCGTTACTTTACTTACGTAGACATTTTTGCTTACTTTTACTTTACTGGAGTAATCATTTTTATAGTTACTTTATAGAGTATATGTTTGTTCAAAGTGTAAATGAGAAAACATAATTAAGTCTAATTTTAAAAAGGTGTCTGACATTTTAAAACAAAAGCAAATATAGATTTTTTTTTATTATAAAAATGTAATTCAAATATCAAGTAACCACTTAATAATTCTAGACGGAAAAAATGGTTAAGGACCGCTGGACTAACCCAATTAAGCGCAGTCGACAATACTTTTGATTGTTTTTGTGTGTTTGATGAAGATTTGTGTGTGTGTGTGTGTGTGTGTGTGTCTGTGGAATTTTGCGCGCTTTGAGAGGATTCATTACAAATCCTCCGAACTTTATTTCATTTCATTTATGTATTTATTCAAACATGTACATGACAAATATTAACAACACCATAAAAGCCACAAAATAATAATAATAATAATAATATTAATAGTACGTTCATAATGTTAATTTCCACAACACATGTTTGAACTTGAACTTGGAATAAATTCAGAAAGTTGATGCATTTCGAGAGTATGAAGATATGAAGATACAGTATGTACAGTACAATGTGTGTGTGTGTGTGTGCGCGGAATCAATTCATAAAGCCGCTTGCGTTTGCAGACGTCCGAGTAAGTTCCTAAACCAGCCTCACGTGTTTCCCCCCCGCAGGCCTTCCAGATCCTCAACAAGCTCTCGGAGGAGACGAATGTAAGTGTGTGAGCAGCATGAGGAGTGAGTGAGTGAGTGAGTGAGTGAGTGAGTGATGAGGTCACATGACTCCCGTCCAGCTCAGTGCGGACACGCTGTGCCGCGTGCGAGCGCTGCGTCCTGGTGTGGGACCCTGGCTCCTGAGGGGGCTCCTGGCCCGCGGCTCCGCCCTGGACTGTCAGTGCTGGAGCTCCGTGCTGTGGGACCTGGAGACGCCTCAGCGCCCCGCCCTTTACTTCGCCCTCCAGCAGGTACCAGGCGTGTGAGGAGCGTCACCCGGTGTCTGAAAAGTCTTAATAGTGCGTTAATACCAGAGGTGTCAAGTAACGATGTAGAACTACTTTGTTACTTTACTTGAGTAGAAATTTGGCCTACTTCTACTTTACTAGAATAATTATTTAAATAGTTACTTTATAAAGTAATACTACTTCGCTACTTTACTTTATTATTTGTATAGTTAATTTCTGGAGTAATATTATTTCGTTACTTTACTTAAGAAGAAATTTGGCTAACATCTACTTTACTAGAGTAATTATTTAAATAGTTACTTTCTAAAATAATACTACTTCGCTACTATATAAAAATAATTAAGTAGTTACTTTATAGAGTAATACTACTTCTCTACTTTACTTAAGTAGAAGTTTGGCTTACTTTTACTTTACTAGCGTAATTATTTTTACAGTTACTTTATAAAGTAATACTACTTCGCTACTTTACTTAAGTAGAAAATGGGCTTACTTTTACTTTACTAGCGTAAATATTTTTATAGTTACTTTATAGAGTAATACTACTTTGCTACTTTATTTAAGTAGACATTTGGCTTACATCTACTTTACTAGAGTAATTATTTAAATAGTTACTTTCTAAAATAATACTACTTCACTGCTTTATAAAAATAATTAAGTAGTTACTTTATAGAGTAATACTACTTCGTTACTTTACTTAAGTAGAAATTGGGCTTACTTTTACTTTACTAGCGTAATTATTTTTATAGTTACTTTATAGAGTAAGACTACTTTGCTACTTTACTTAATTATTTTTATAGTTACTTTATAGACTAATACTACTTTGCTACTTTACTTAAGTAGAAAATGGGCTTACTTTTACTTTACTAGCGTAAATATTTTTATAGTTACTTTATAGAGTAATACTACTTTGCTACTTTATTTAAGTAGACATTTGGCTTACATCTACTTTACTAGAGTAATTATTTAAATAGTTACTTTCTAAAATAATACTACTTCGCTGCTTTATAAAAATAATTAAGTAGTTACTTTATAAAGTAATACTACTTCGTTACTTTACTTAAGTAGAAATTGGGCTTACTTTTACTTTACTAGAGTAATTATTTTTCGGCTTACTTTTTCCTTCTTATTTATTTTTTTCTCAAGAAAATTTCTGTACTTTCTACTCGTTACTTCTCGTTTTGCTTTTCAAAACTAGTTGCGTTATTGCGATTTCATTAATGAATAGTAATACTCCTTTGTTACTTTGTTACTTTTGTAAATTTGGCTACTTTTACTTTTCTAGAGTCATTATTTTTCGGCTTACGTTTTACTTCTACTTCTTATATTTTTCAAGAAAATATCTGTACTTTCTACTTGTTACTTTTTCAAAACTAGCCGCGTCACTACAACTTCATTTCGGTTAGTTTTATTTCCGCGTTGTCATCGATCTAAAAAAAACCATCCAGATAAATTGAACCAAATTGTCGCCAGAGGGAATACAAGGGCTGTTTCACGAAAGAGAGGCAAATCAAACCCAAAAATACAACACACACACACACACACACACACACACACACACACGTGCACTTCTGTTTGTCTAGTTTGTCTGCTTCTGAAGATGTTTGGTACTGTACTGTGATTGAGTGGATGATGAGGAGCGGTGTGTTTGAAGGCTCTGGAGCACAGCTCGGTGAGTTTGCCCCGCCGCTTGCGTTGTCTCCTGCCCTTCGTCCCCCTGAGGAGCCTGATGAAGGATCTGGACCAGAAGAACCTTCTCAGACACGTCTCTCAGTACAAGCACATGGCCTGGTCCCATCAGCAGGTACAGATCTGTCTGTCTGTCTGTCTATCTATCTACCCACCGATCTATCTATCTATCTCTCTATCTATCTATCCATCCATCCATCCATCCATCCATCCATCCATCATCCTGTTAGAACAATAACAAAAGATTTATTAAGACTCATCACCTGGTATTACACAAAAAAAGGTGTAAAAGGTGTGAATAGTTTATTTTTTACTGTTATTTTTTAGTATTTATATAATGTGATATGTAATTATATGGGTTGTTGTAATTTTTCTAAATATATATGTATAGATACACACATATTTTTATGTAACAGTGTATGTACATTACAGTATGTATGTATGTGCCAAATATTTATATAAAAATATGTTTTTATATTTTGTATTATTTAACAAATATATATATATATATATATGTATGAAATATATATATACTGTATATATTTATATATTTTAGTGCTGTCAACGTTAATGCGTTAACGCGTGCAATTTTAAATCAGTTTTTATATGCGTATATATGTCTATAAATGTATGTTTTTGTATTTAGTATTATTTAACAAATATATACATCTATTTAATTTCATTCATTTTCATTTATTTATTTATTCAAACATGTACATAACAAATATTGACAACAACATAAAAGCCACAAAATAATAATAATATTAATAGTACAGTCATAATGTTAATTGCCACAATACATGTTTGAAAGGGAGTAGAAGAAGTACAAATATATACAACACGTTGGAAATATATATATATATATATATATATATATATATATATATGCTGTACAGGGTTTTATATATTAGGGCTGTCAATGTTAATGCGTGCAATACATGGTCAAATAAACATATATAATAGTGGAATGAAATGTAAGTTGCTTTGAATAAAAGTAAAGTTTTTTACTTTTTTACTTTTTACGTTTTTTTTACTTTTTAAAGTTTTTTACTTTTTACTTTTTACTTTTTAAAGTAAAGTATATATGCAGTGTCTATGATAGTGAAGAGTCATTCGGTGCGCTGCTCTGCTCCTGCCAGACAAGCTGATCTCACGTTCACGTTGAGATTATCGGTTTCGCTCGGACGCATCCTTTCACTAAATGAAATAATCGGAGCCTGGTCTGCCATCAAGCAGCAGGGAATATAAATGAATAATCAGATGATCAAGAGCGGCTCAGATGTTGTGTTTGACCCGACAGACTCAGACTCTGTTCCGAATGATGCAGAGCAGCACCAACATCACACCCGCAGCCCTACTGTAAGTGATCTATATATATATCAGCTCTACTGTGTCATACTAGGAAATAAAATACTGTTTCAATATACACCTGTATATACATATATGTGTAAGTTCAAGTTCCGAGCATTTGTAAGGCGCTGTTCTCAGTTTTAACTGAGAGAGAGAGAGAGAGAGAGAAAGAAGAGAGACAGAGAGAGAGAGAGAGAGAGAAGAGAGACTGAGAGGAATAGATGGGAGAGGAGAGAGAGAGAGAGAGAGAGAGAGAGAGAGAGAAAGAATAAAGGGGAGGGATATAGGGGAGGGATAAAGGGGAGAAGAGAGAGAGAAAGCGAGTAAGAGGCGTCTATATACAATAAATAAATGTACATATAATACAAGATTATATTATACATATATAACACCATATTATTTACGTGTTTTTCATTTTTTACATGTACTGTGTATTTTGTGGAGGAAATTCTCATCTAACTTTATTCAGCTAAAGTTGTATTTTTACTGAGGTTGTAGCTTCATCAGTTTTCATTCGTTTGTCTGCTTTTTGCTTATTTTGAAATAAATTGTTGAGCTACAGATGATGAATTTGTTCTTCACAGAGGTTTAGGCCGCATTGCTGGCGGCATCAGCTGTGATTGGCTGAATCTTTGGGTGAACCAATCAGATTTCTCTGAGCTGTTGCAATTTATCACCAAACTACCCGGGGGAATAAGACCTGGTTTGGTAAGTTTGTGACGATGAAACGAGTCACTCTCGTTACTTGAGTAGAAGTCTAGATACCAGAGTTAAAAAATACTTCTGTGGAAGTAAAAGTAACTGCCCAATATTTTATGTACTGTTAAATGTACTGTTACTAAAACTGATAAAATTACTTTTAAGTATAGAAGTAAATAAAAGAATAAAGGCCATTATGGAACTACGTCGCTTTATGAAAATGTTGTTGTATACAATTACGTTGAAAATTAAATTAAAGGTTTTTTTTAGATTGATGACGGCACAGAAATAAAATGAACCGAAATGAAATCGCAGCAACGCAGCTAGTTTTGTACAAGTAGCGAGTAGAAAGTACAAATATTTGCTTCATAAAATAAGAAGTAGAAGTAAAAAGTACGTGGGGAAAAATAACTACTCTAGTAAAGTAAAAGTAAGCCAAACTTCTACTTAAGTAAAGTAACAAAGTAGTATTACTCTGTTCGTTAATGAAATCGCAGTAACATGGCTAGTTTTGAAAAAGTAATGAGTAGACAGTACAGATATTTGCTTCATAAAATAGGAAGTAGAAGTAAATTCAAATTTCAAATATTCAAAGAATACAGAATAGAATAGAACAGAAAAGTAAAAAGTATGTGGAAAAAGACACATTTCTACACAAGTAGTTTCTTGACATCTACGGTGCTCAATTTCTAAAATCTACCAACAACCAAAGCCACTTTAGTATTCTTCATTGGTTAATGATGGAGAGAGAGAGAGAGATGAACTTCTCCGCAGAGGACCTGTATGGTGGCGGCCCTGAGGAAGAGACCAGACGTGGACGTGAACCACATGGACGTCACGTTCAGCTTGAGATTACCGTGAGTCTACTACAGTACGTCACTAAGAGAAGTCACTCAGACTCTCACCGGGGTTCTTCGTCTCGCAGACTGACCATGATGGAGAAACTCTCCAACGTCTCCCTGGCAAACCTTCTGGAATACGTGCGGAAGCACTTTGTGGACTTCCTGAAGCTCCCGCCGCACAAGCAGGCCGCCCTGGCCCAGAAAGCCGTCTGCGTGCTTGTAAGAGCAGCACCACGCCTTCCGTTTCCAGCCAATCACAGCAGCTCTGAGCCCAAAGGTGGAGCCTGGAGTGGCTGACCAATCACAGAGCCAGTTCAGAACCAAAACAAACACTTACAGGACCAAAACAATCAATAAAGGACTGATGAAGCGTTCCATATATGGACAAGACATACGTGACATTGTTTTATTATATTGAAATACTGTATGTATATTTTCAAAATACGTTTAAATGGGCTTTTCAATATTTTAGTTAAGTGTAAGTTTTCACTTTTTGTTATCTATTATTCATGTAAAACGATATCAAAAGGAGTCACTAGTTGGGTTTGTTAAATAAAGAAAAAACAGTATTTTTAAGAGAATATCGACGATTGAACGATTGTACCAGAAATGTAAAAAACAAAAAATGTCATTTTTAAATTCGCGTAAATACGGTTATTGCACAAATACTGTCCTTCAATCCTATTCTACAGAATCAATCTTACATTCTCTTTTTGTTGTCTTTTGTATGTTTACTTCCTACATGGATTTTTATACCTTTATCATTTGGAACAATCCAGAATTTGTTAATAAGTTCTGACCACTAGGATCGACTTTTTGTTATCTATTATCCAAGTAAAACGATATCAAAATGAGTCACAAGATTTGTTAAATAAAAAAACATTTTTAAGAGAATATAGACATAATTGAATTAGAAATGTAAAAAACAACAAAAAAATAATTTTATTTATATATTATTTTGTTTATATAAATAAAATATATTTATTTGTATAATGCATACAGTATATGCACAATTATTGTCCCTTAATTCTATATTCCACATATGCATTTTACATACATGTATTGTATTTACTGTATCTATGTTATGCCTTTTATCATTTGTAATAATCCTGTCTTTCAAATGGCAGGGAATCCCCGACCACGCCGACCTGAGCGGAGCCTCCATGGACACCCTGGGTCCCCTGCTGCCCTTCCTGGACCGGGACGTCCTGTCTCACGTGGACCGAGAGGCTCTCAAGGCCCGGCTGGAGGAGCTGAAGCATTACTGCCTGCCCTGGGACTCCCTCAGGCAGATCTCCGCCCTGCTGACGGACCGGAGCATGCTGGGGTGAGAGCGGAGCTGGACTGGCCCGTCTGTGATGTGACCCACACTGATGCTGGCACACAGGGAGCCCCGGTGGTGGACGGATGGAGACGTGGAGCTGGTGGGGAGGCTTCTGTTCACCCTGTCCACGCGGGATATACGCTCACTTCCACTGGTGAGAGATCTGCTCAACGAGAGCTGCTGTGATGGAAGATGAAAAGAGCTTTATTTGTTCCAGACAGAATATACAGCTATAGTATAGAAGAATAGAGAAAATATGAATAAACATATTTATTTTACCACAATATAGTTGTCGTACTATATTAATTTATATATATATATATATATATATATATATATATATATACAGTGGTATGCAAAAGTTTGGGCACCCCTTTAAATGTTCATGATTTTCCTTTATAGTTCATTGGTTGTCTGGATAAGAAATTTCAATTAAATATATCATATAGGTGACAAACACAGTGATATTTGAGAAGTGAAATAAAGTTTATATGATTTATGGAAAGTGTACAAGAATTATTCAAGCAAAATTAGCCATGTGCATAAATTTAGGCAACACAAATGAAAAAATAACTCAATATTTTGTGCATCCTCCTTTTGCAAAAATAACAGCCTCTAAACGGTTTCTATAGCTTCCAATTAGAGTCTGGATTCTGGCAGGAGGTATTTTGGACCATTCTTCTTTACAAAACATGTCCAGTTCAGTCAGGTTTGATGGTTTCCGAGCATGGACAATCACACCACAAATTTTCAATAATATTCCGGTCTGGGGACTGAGGTGGCCATTCCAGAACGTTGTACTTGTTCCTCTGCATGAATGCCTTAGTAGATTTTGAGCAGTGTTTAGGGTCATTGTCTTGTTGAAAGATCCAGCCCCTGCGCAATTTCAACTTTGTCACTGATTCCTGGACATTGTTCTTCAGAATCTGCTAATATTGAGTGGAATCCATGCAACTCTCAACTTTAACAAGATTCCCAGTCCCTGCACTGGCCACACAACCCCACAGCATGATGGAACCGCCACCAAATTTTACTTTAGGTAGCATGTGTTTTTCTTGGAATGCTGTGTTGTTTTTTTGCCATGCATAACGCCCCTTGTTTTACCAAAAGAACTCTATTTTAGTTTCATCAGTCCACAGCACCTTATTCCAAAATGAAGCTGGCTTGTCCAAATGTGCTTTAGCATACCTCAGGCGACACTGTTTGTGGCGTGTGCTGAGAAAAGGCGTTTTCCGCATTACTCGTCCATACAGCATCTCCTGGTGTAAAGTGCGCTGAATAGTTGAACGATGCACAGTGACACCATCTGCAGCAAGATGATGTTGTAGGTCTTTGGAGCTGGTCTGTGGGTTGACTGTGACTGTT